>JAWQFJ010002543.1:10429-27929 GCA_034096865.1 Theodoxus fluviatilis
ACCCCGGCGAAATGACATTCTAGAAATTTCTAAAATTCTAGAACATTCTAGAACATTCTAGAATGTTCTGGAATAAATTTGATGGAATAATTCTAGAATTCTTTAATTCCAGAATAATTCTAGAAAATTCTAGAACATTACTTTTTCTTAGAATATTTTTCTAGAACAAGACCATTCAAAGAATATTATAGAAAATTGTAAATAAAACGATATTTAAAAAAAGAAGTGAACAATAAAGCATTTCAACACACACGCAAGACACTTTAGTGATCACACACAGAATATAAGATTTAGTGTTAAATCACCTAAAGTTCATTCACAGTTCTTAATTGTCCACAATTTTCATTTTCTGATCACAGAACAGTTCTAATCATAACTCGCTGAGTCGCTCACAGTTGCAGTGTGCACATTTCTTTGCAATACACAATAGTGATCTTGATTAAAACTCAGAATTTAATAATAGAGCAACTAGTGTTTGTCACGGCCCGAGTGGATGACTACTGATGGGAATTGTAGTCCCGTGCGATCATGGATCCAATATACAATGTCCATGGGAGCGACTGAATTACGCGTCTGATCATACCCTCGCCTTATTTACGTCAAGATCTAAAAATAGCATTAGCAAACGGAAGTGGCCGACTTATCGCAATGCCTGCTGGGAAGCAGAGAGACCGCGCACTTAGATCGCTTTCAAACTTGTGCAAGTTTGATCTCGAAATCGGACCAGTTTTAGCTGTGATCGAAATCGGACCAGTTTTAGCTGTGTTGTGGTGATTTTTGTCGAGATTTCGACTGACGTTCTGACTTTTTTCGCGTCATGGCCGAAGGAAGCGACATGGATGCTGATTTTGACGATGTCTGATGCGAGAGATGTTGGAAGAGGAATCGTCGGAGGAAGAGTTTCTAGGCTTCCAAGGATCGTGGCAGACAGAAAATTTTCGTTCTCGTATGCGACACGCCTTTCGACGCGCTCAAGGAGTAAAGATTGACATCCCCTCGGACGCAAAACCTCTTCATGTCTTCTCTGATCTTCACAGACGCGATCATGCGCGATGTGGGAACGCTTGTGACAGAGACACATCGGTATGCTGAGAGAGAGAGAGAGAGAGGAATCCACCTCCTACCAGCTCCAAGTGGGCACTTGTGACAGTTCCTGAGATTAAAACTTTCATCGGTCTCTCCATCGCAATGGGTGTGCTTCGCTTGCCTGAGAAGCTAGATTTTTGGCGACAGAAGTGGCTTTTCCGTCGACGTAGTTTTCGAGACTAAGTTCCCCAAGGCAATCGAGAGACAGATTCCTTTCTCTGTGGCTGTACCTGCATCTACAATTAGGTCCCCAATAACTTTCTTCACTGCTCACAAGAATTGCAAGGTATGAGGTACAATTATGAAAGGGATTTGATTGATAAAATCAGTTGGATGGAAATTGGTGATTCAGATATTATCTGAATCTCTGATGTGTGCAGTTGTTTCAAACACCATCTGATGAGTACCATTTCAAAATCTGTATTAAATAATCTACATTTAACAGAGATTGGTTTGTTGTTTTTTAACTAAATATTCTGTTTGAATGTTTTTGCTAAACAATTCCAAAATACTCTCATACCTAATTATTCTTCTCAATAATATAATTATTGTTCTTGAATTGTTCCAGAATGTGCAGTCAGTTTTCTGGAATTTCATCTTGAATTGTTCCAGAATTATCTGTCAGTATTCTATAATATTCTGGAATAACATTCCAGAATAATCTGGAATAATTCCAGAATTATTCTAGAACTGTGTTTCCTTCTTCGTCTGTAAGGATTCAAGAACATTCATTACCATTCTAGCATATTCTAGAATATTCTAGAATATATTCTAGAATATTCTAGAATATATTCTAGAATATTCTAGAATATATTCTAGAATATTCTCTTGAATTCTCATTTAACCTTCTGTCATTATTCCAGAACCTTGGACTTTGGTTCCAGAAGTCATATTCTAGAATATTCTGGAACATTTCTAGAATTGTTCTGGAAAGATTCCAGACCGTTTCGCCGGGGAGCCTCTAGCCACCACTGATGGGGCTCCCATACTGCCTCTAGCCACCACTGATGGGGCTCCCGTACTGCCTCTAGCCACCACTGATGGGGCTCCCGTACTGCCTCTAGCCACCACTGATGGGGCTCCCGTACTGCCTCTAGCCACCACTGATGGGGCTCCCGTACTGCCTCTAGCCACCACTGATGGGGCTCCCATACTGCCTCTAGCCACCACTGATGGGGCTCCCATACTGCCTCTAGCCACCACTGATGGGGCTCCCATACTGCCTCTAGCCACCACTGATGGGGCTCCCATACTGCCTCTAGCCACCACTGATGGGGTTCCCGTACTGCCTCTAGCCACCACTGATGGGGCTCCCGTACTGCCTCTAGCCACCACTGATGGGGCTCCCATACTGCCTCTAGCCACCACTGATGGGGCTCCCATACTGCCTCTAGCCACCACTGATGGGGCTCCCATACTGCCTCTAGCCACCACTGATGGGGCTCCCGTACTGCCTCTAGCCACCACTGATGGGGCTCCCATACTGCCTCTAGCCACCACTGATGGGGCTCCCGTACTGCCTCTAGCCACCACTGATGGGGCTCCCATACTGCCTCTAGCCACCACTGATGGGGCTCCCATACTGCCTCTAGCCACCACTGATGGGGCTCCCGTACTGCCTCTAGCCACCACTGATGGGGCACTAAGGTTTCTCCACAGCATTTTCCTTTTCAGACTCATTGTTCCAAACACATTTATATCAGTCATGGTGTTGTGAGGTGAGAGCACCACGAGATCACAGATTTCAGAATTCATAAGAATGTGTGTAAGGAATAATGCAGGATGAAAGAGGTGACCCCTTCACTGACAATTAGAGACACAATGGGGTTTGCAGCAAGGAGCAGAGTATGGGGGTATGGGACATAATATGTTAACCGCCTGAGTTAATTAAATAAACTCTTAAGGTCATATAAGTTATTCACGTGTTTCATTTCCCAGTCCTGTAAGGATTATGCAATTTGTAGAAAAAATATGTCATGTAACAGCCACGTGGGGTGGGCAGCTATGGGCAGTACTGGATTGAGCAGGGTGGTTGGTAATGGGTGTACTGGATCTTAAAAGTTGAGCTGTGTTCTACACAGCATCTGATGTGAATGAAGACCCAAGTGGACATGCGATCTTGAGTTTGGACCATTGCATACAAATGGGCTGTAAGGAGCCATGTACATTCATCACTGTCTAAGTTGATTGCCTGAACCATTGAGATGTATGGTAAGCCATGTAGTATCATATAGCTCTCAGTGACCTGAAATTGCTTTGACCCACATTTCAATTAAAATAATGTAGCAATCTAGATGGACTGATGTTTTCTACAAATAGCCTTGAGAAATTAATACTGTTCATTTGTTGCAGTTTGTTTGTATGCGTGTCAGAAATTCTTACAAGAAGGGCAAAGCCCATACGACTCACATGCTTGACCTTGACCTTTACATGACCTTGACCTTCATGTGACCTTCAAGGTCAAGGTCAAACAACTAAACCTAGCAATGACATCATACACTAAGAAATGCTTTACACATTTTCCCTACCAAAATACATGTGACCTTGACCCAAGGTCAAGGTCATCCAAGGTCATGCAACACAAAGCTGTTGATTCATGACATAGGAAGCACAGTGGTGCTTATTGGCACTTTCTACCATGAGATATTGTCACTTTTAGTGGTTCACTACCCCATTTTGGTCACATTTCATAAGGGTCAAAGTGACCTTGACTTTGATGATATGTGACCAAATGTGTCTCATGATGAAAGTATAACATGTGTACTACAAGGTTATGAAGTTGGGAAGAGTTATCCTCCATAGTTCAGGTCAAGGTCACTTCAAAATATGTATACAATATAACTTTGAAGAGCTCCTGTGACCTTGACCTAGAAGCAAGGTCAACCAAACTGGTATCAAAAGATAGGGCTTACTTTGCCCTATGTACCATATATAGGTGAGGTATCCAATCTCAAAAACTTCAGAGAAAATTGAGAAAATGTGAAAAATGGCTGTTTTTTAGAACACATTTATGACCCCTGCGACCTTGACCTTGAAGCAAGGTCAAGTCACTATGTATGTTTTTTGAGGCCTTGTCATCATACACCATTATGCCACATTTGGTATTGATAGACTTAATAGTCTCCGAGAAAAATCCAACGTTAAAGTTTTCGGACGCCCGGACGCCCGGACGGACGAAACGGGTGAGTACATAGCCTCACTTTTGCTTCGCATGTGAGTCAAAAATGAGTGTGTTGATTGGAAATAGGTGGACAACGGTTACAGGCATGAAATATCTCTCTCTGATGCATGTGTTCTGACCAGCCAAGCAGGACCAACATCCACCACAAGTGCACTGATGTTGATGTCAGATTTAGGACACCTCTCTGAAAGTCGCTTATGGCAAGTCGAAACACTACGGTAGTGATGCCAGGACAAGCATTGCCCAGTTAGAACATGGCCCCTGCAAGTCTACAGCGAACAAAATGTGAAGGTTCCACAAAGTCACAAGAAGGGAAATGCCACTTGGAGTTGCCGTACCTGGATGACCAGCCACCTGAATCCACGAGTTCTTCCTGTTCTTCAGGAGAGCATCGCTGGCTGGTGCTGTGAGGTCCAGGGCTGTCTGCAAAATGTCACGTGAAACACAGACGTCATGTAGGAATTGTAATTTCTGAAAAAGTAGGCAACAGTGAATAGATTTCCACTCAGCTGAGACAAAGTCACAGTGGAACAATTACCTCATGGAATCACAATATGAAGAAATACCTGTGATGATCTGACAATGACTATGAGAGTTTACTATTCCTCAATTAGAAATGTGGATGAGTTTGAGTGTGAAGAGATCAACAAACAGGATTCAAAATTAGTATCTGGCACCAGAAAATACACTTGTGGCTGTGCATTCCAGTATCAAAAATTACAATTTTCAGTTTTAAGTACATAAGTATTAGTACTATAAAATCTACAAGTGAAATATTTCAAAACTCATCATCAGTATGTCATGCTTGATTCCAACAGGAAAGTTTTTTTTGTTCATTCTTTCCTTTAATGCATCCATGAGTTGTGTTTTACTTATCAGATACAAACATCACAGACTTCGTTTTGGTGGTAAAGGTGGTGAAAGGTGGTGTAAGCAGAAGAGCAAGATAGTTGGAAAAAGGAGGAGGAGGAGGAGGAGGGGGAGGGGGGGAGGAGGAGGAGGAGAAGGAGGAGGAGGAGGAGGAGGAGGAGGAGGAGGAGGAGGAGGAGGAGGAGGAGGAGGAGGAGGAGGAGGAGGAGGAGGAGGAGGAGGATAGGGAGCAACAGGAGGAGCAGCGGGTTGGGAGGGGTAGAAGAGATGGAATGGACCACAGCGAGGAAGGGATGGCTGCAGGAAGTCATATACAAGGGAAGGCAGAATCTGAACCACCACAAGAGGTTGGACAAGTTGCGACACTGATCCATACTCATCTAAGCACAACAATTTTGACTCCACACTGTGTACTGATCAACTCAGTATTCTTACCACACAAATGTGGTGTGTTTACCCACGATGAAACACTGATCCATACTCATCTGAGTACAACAATTATGACTCCACAGTGTGCACAAATCAACACAATAGTCTTACCACAAGAGAATGGTGCATTTTTCAAGTGCACTGTCACAATTCCAAACGATTACATTTCCACAGATATCTGAGATATGTCATATGATGATGACTACAAAAGCAGCATACCCTGTGATGATGTGTTGACAAAGAAGCAAGCACATATGATACAGTACATCTGAAGGTTCTGTACCACAGCAAGCATCCAAACACATGGACCTCAATTATATACTCATGGAATTCAACACAAAAACCAGTCTGTACATTCAGCTTACGCCGTTACGGGCATTGAACTAGCTCATTAGCAGTAATGTAGGAGGATCACATTTGCATTAAAACTTGATACCAGCATATCTTGAAAGAGAAGATTGATAAATCAATTCTCTTGAACCCGAAAGAAAACATTAACTTTGAATAATGGCATGCCATTTGAGTATCTATATTATTTTCATGGCTACAGGCTAAAACACATGTATAGTAAACGTAACGGTTAGATCAGATGCAAACTAAAATAAAGGAAGGGGTTGTTGCAAAAACAGTACACATCACAACACATAAACTTACAGAGCAAGAAAGTGCTCCAAAGATCTTAAGCATTAAACCAATTTAAAGATTAAAATGGCAAATTAGAATGATACAATTCTAAAGTCTAAAAAGGATACTGGCATTAATTTTTTTATAAAGTTTTAAAATCTCCAACTACATACACATATCTAATGTATGCAGCTCATTTGTTGTCAAAGTAAATACTCTTGACTTCATCATCATTACCTTCAAAGAACTGATTTCTCACTCACAAAAACAGACTCTTGCACTGCAAAAAGACACTTTTCAGGACAACTGACAGACCCGAGTCAAAACTAAAAACAATGCAAATGCAACAATTTTGTTCCAAATCATGCAGTGATTCAAAGGAAATGACTTGAAAACTAAGAAGTATATTGATGCTTGCAGACCTGTACATTTATGACCTGCATGAATCTAGAATGCAGAGCACTAACATACAAATCTTCATCATCTAGTCATTGCACAACGGCTTGAGCCATATTCTTTCCCCCCCTCTGTTTTGAAATATTGTGTTGGAATCATTCACATTAGATTGAGAGAGAACTCAAGTGATTCATGACAAACTTAATGACCTATATGATGTTGCTTTGCAGTATTACCCAGATGGTCTTGATGCATCCATTTGCTGTAAAAAGTAATGGTTTCGTGGAATGATGATGGTCTTAGTTCCAGCCACCTCTGCACTTCTGGCCTTGACCTCTACCTCAGACTCATGACTATGACCCTGATCCTGGATTGCCCCATTTGCACTCATCACATCACAATCCTGGGGAACAACCAAAAGTCTCAATTCAGAAACAAAATACTAACAAGTCTGACCAGTGCAACAAAGATCCACAATAGACAAATGTAGGCTTCCATCAGCAGTGGTGCACCAGTAACAGATACACCATCACAAAACGAAGCATGATGTGCGCTGAACCTTCAGGGGCCAGAAAAGAAGCAGCACCTTGACAAGCAGGAAATGCTGCGCCATAAATATGACAGCCAGCAGGGAAGAGATGGGAGTGCATGAGGTCCACTTTTACTGCAGTGCAAGGATGGAGAGATCCCAAAAGGGGAAGAAGCCCAGCAACACAGCAGCAGGTGGGAGCCCGTTGTAACCAACACAGCCCCAAGCCAGGGTTGGGCTGCCATTGGGGCCAAGCGGGGGCAGCAGACCAATGGCCAGCTGGCCAAACTCACAAGGGCAAGCAGGTTGGCCAGAGCCGTGGGGTGCAGACTCTGCTCTCCATTATCCTGCAGCCATTCCTTGGCTTCAACAAGGGAGACACCTGGCTGGGTGGGGTCTCTCTGGGCGGAGTCTCTCTCTGCAGTCCCCAGTCCCCCAGTAGCCTTGTCCCTTGCAATGCTTCCCACTGTCACACAGAATGTGCACTTCTCGTAGCGGCCCCAGCCTGGGAACTTGTTGCTGCGGTGGATGTCTTTGCCGTGGCCAGAATAGTGGTTCACTGTCAGGTCCTCTATGCTGCCCAGTGATGCTCGCAGGATGTTGGAGCTGCCCTTGCCCTGGTAGATGTTCTGGTTTTCAGGCTGAAGGCCCGGGATCTCTTTTGTGGTGCCACTGACATCAATGTTGGTTTCTTTCTTTGAGGCCTTTTTCTGAGTGTTTCGCGAGCCCCAGTGCCTCTTTTTGGTCGACTTGCGGGCAAAGGAGATGGAGACAACAGGGGGATGGCCCAGGGGCTCATTGCTGTGCACACAGCCCATGTCTGCCTCTGCCACCAGGGTCTCAACTAGAGTCTACTACCTCAGTTACTACACCTGTCTGGAACTGTTGCAGCCTAAGCACCGCTGGAAAGGCAGGGAGACATCATTTGCAAACTAGTCATAAGGCATCAAATGCCCCAACCAGCTGAAAATAATCATAATTTTGGCCATGTCTGCTCCTTACGTGTGAATGAGAAACTCTAAGTAATATCATCATGAACAAGTGAAACCTCGGGAAGGTTTTAGAGCTGAGACTTCAGCTGAATTTCCAATTCAGTGGTTAGTCTGGCCTATGTATAGCAAATTGATCCTGTTGTGAACATCGGGTGTTTCCACTGCGGCAATTGTGGGTTGAATGGAGATATATTTGGATGAGACAGAGCAACCACGGAATGGAAACATTGGCCAAACCGGCTCTGTAACACTTCTAGAGCTAAACACACTCTCTCAGGCACTAACAATTAACATGCATGAGCACACAGCTACAAATTTGTTTCACTCTGGCAAAGGCCACATATGGATGGAGGTTATGGCATTTCTGATGCCATGTATACCAGTCCGGTCAAGTATGTATAAATGCATATATATACATGCATGAGTGTGCTTGTAGGTGCCTGCACTCAGAGGTGCAGGTGTGTGTGTGTATACATGTGTGTGTGTGTATGTGCGCACACGTGTGCACATTTGAGTGTGACATCTAAATCAAACATTCTTCGAACTAGTCATCAGTTGTCCAGACTCTGGAAGCCACGATGTGGATTAAAAAACAACCTGTATGATCCAAAGACACCTACCACATGTTGAGCTGGGCACATGCTCCAGGACTACAAGTAAAGATTAGCATTCTACATTAGTTCCCTACCTCCATGAGTGATAAACTTACATTTCAAATAAAAGGTATTGTCCCCCTACTACCCATGTACATAGTGGTCATTGCACAATGCGCAATTTCCACAAAAATTGCAGTGTTGAATTTTCAAACACAGGTGCACATGCACACACACACACACACACACAAACACACACACACACACACACACACTCTGCCTAAATGCCTTAATGTATTGTGTAACAAATGGCTAGAGCATCAGCTGGAATGCCTAATAAAACAATTCTTTAAAAAATCAGAAAAAAGAGAGAAGATCTCATTATTACAAGACCTCTTTCCTCTTTAATTAAGTGAGAACAAGGAGGTGATGATGTCTAAACAAAGAGTAACATGTTATTGTTAATAAAGAAGTGATCCAGAAATATATGTAGTTCATGAGATGTGTGTGAGCATTTTTTCTCATACCAGTAATGATGAATGTCTGAAAGCTCTTGAGAGGTGGTAGACTCAAACCAATAAAAGTCTTGAGAGCACAATATTGGACATTTTCAGCAGCTTTATGCAAATTATATTGCTGAAATTTTTTTTTTTGAGGGGGCTGGTAGATATTTCAAATTGAAAATAAAAAACTAAAATTTTAAAATACAACCCCCCCCCCCCCCCCCCCCAAAAAAAAAGAGGGTTTAATCAACATACTTGGCATTACCCAACAAATATTTCAGGTATGGTAAGTTGCGAAACAAAAAACAAAAGAACAAACACCCACAAAAAACACCCTACAAAGACTTAGCAACTACAGGAATGATACCCTGGTGTACAGCCGAATAAAAGTCTCCTTACATGCAGAGACTCTTAGCATCCAAGGCAGATGCACTCTCTGACTATTTGAGACTGACGCTGGAACTTTCTAGATTCTTACTAGTCAACCTATTGAACCAGCCGTCTCTGCCAGCTTCTCTGCTCCATGGCTCTGAGTGTGTTGTGCAACCCTGTAACTCTAGCCACAGCCACCATCCCTTCCTTGTTCAGTGTTAGGATGCTGATGACAGCGATCAATGATTGCCATGGTAACGGGTGAGGCTGATATGAAAAGGTTGACTGGGCCCAAGAGAAATCCCAGGTTGCTCTGGTTACCTAGCCATGCAGCACATCTACTCCACCTCATACCAGCCTTACCTGCATGCCCCTATGCAGCACATCTACTCCACCTCATACCAGCCTTACCTGCATGCCCCTGTGCAGCACATCTACTCCACCTCATACCAGCCTTACCTGCATGCCCCTATGCAGCACATCTACTCCACCTCATACCAGCCTTACCTGCATGCCCCTGTGCAGCAGACTCATCACACAACTGCACATCTGGAGTACTGCAGTCTCTTAACCCCTTCCCAGCCATGCCTGGACATTTTACAGGCCTCTAACTGTCAGAGCTTTGCTAGACCTGTCACAGAACATTGTAATGAAGCACCGTCATGGTAGGGAGGCAACTACACAAGACTCAGCTCTCTGCTCGGTTCAGTGAAGCACTGCCATGGTAGGGAGGCAACTACACAAGACTCAGCTCTCTGCTCGGTTCAGTGAAGCACTGCCATGGTAGGGAGGCAACTACACAAGACTCAGCTCTCTGCTCGGTTCAGTGAAGCACTGCCATGGTAGGGAGGCAACTACACAAGACTCAGCTCTCTGCTCGGTTCAGTGCTCTGGTAAATACGAACACTATGATATGACAAACACTAGCACAGTAGAACATGAGAAAATTCCCTGGCATATGGCGTGCAATATATGAGAGGGAAAGGGTTAAAAATAGCTTGTGACAGGCTGAGTTTGCCCAAGCAGGAGATGCTGACAGTACCAAGACATCTAAGTAGTGGTCTCAGTTTCCGCCAAGAGATAGGAAAGCTGGAATGCTGAGAAGAGAAGGCAATGGAAACCAAAGGAACTAATGTTATCCAGTAGAAACAACCTTCACTTTCAAACCACACAGATCCTAGCGGTCATCAGCATTGGCACATAATATTAATCAGGATTTAGTGGCAATTTCTTTTTCCTGAGGCAGTACATCGAATTCACAGCAAGTGAAAACATGCCTAAGATTCACTGAACACTAAGTCTCAACACACCAACTGCTTAGAGGAACATGGATCAGCTTTGACTGTTACTATGGTGTACATAGTGGAGATGCTAGACTAAGGGAGCCACAGTTTCAGGGAATGAATTTCAGTGAGAATACACGGTGGAAATTGACAATGAAAGATGTCACACTCAGAGCAGTGCCTTACCATGAGCTATGTTTTCAGCTTATGTTCTGGCAAATTAGAAATGAAAGGCTGGGGAATGTGGAAATCCTGATGGGGCAGGAAACTTACATCCTTGCAACATGGGGGATGCCCCCATTTTTTGTCAAGTAATGACCATCTAGGGTACACAGTGGCAGAGTCACCATTTTGCTAAATTGAGCCCACAATATGTGCAATAAAAACCACTGGCGCTGAACCTCCAGGTTTTGGCATTAAAAGAAACACCAATAAAGCTGTGAGGACCTCCAGTAAACCTGGAGGGATAAAAAATCCTAAGTAGATCTTTCTCCTTCACCAATGTCCAATTGCCTCGAAATTACGTCACGTTATTCGAAGTCAAATGATCATGTCACACATGGCAAAACTTCCCTTGAGTCGGGACAGTCTCAGTTCCGTCCCTTGCCTTCTTTGCAACACCAAAATGTAAAAAAGTCACTTTCTTTTCAAAGCTCGATTCTGAACATTTCATACATTCAATCGGACCTAACTTCCAGTAAGTGTGCAAAATGTCAAGGAAATCCGTCCAGTAGTTTTGAGATATCAGCCATTAAGTCAGGACAGACAGACAGACAGACACACACACACACACACACACACACACACACACACACACACACACACACACACACACACACACACACACACACACACACACACACACACAGACGGATAAAGATGTGAGGACCTCCAGTAAACCTGGAGGGTTTAAACTTCACTTTTGAACAAGTGATGGTTGGACAAATCAAACCACTCTGACCACTCAATTACTCAGCAAACATGATTGTAAACTTCAAGTAACAACCCCCATAAATACAAAAGTCATTAAATTCTTAAGCCACTGAAGAAATCACTGGACAACTCACACTGTCACAAAGAAAAATTCACCTTGTCTTGCAGGGCACAGGTTGGAGAGTTGTCAATGCACAGTCTGCCAGGTGTAAGAGTTCTAGCTCTACTGGCCCACATTGACGCTTCCCTGCACATGTAACCCGCTACACTACTCATCCTCCTTGGAGACCAAACACCTTCTCAGTAAACAAGCATTCAGGCATATCTAGGTAATCTGAGGCAACAAAGCATAGCTGACACCAACAACCACCCCTGCACTTGGAAACATTCTCCAAGTACCCAAGTATTCTGCACAGCCTGGAAGAGTCCATTATGCAACAAAAAAAAGGTCACGGAGCCATTGCTTTTTACAATGGCTACCTCAGCCAGCAGCAGTCATAAAAGGACTGGTTGCTGTCATATTTCATGGCCTAGTGAACTTGCCAGCTCACAGCATTAGACTCCAACTAACCAGTTACACTATTCCAGTCACTTCGGGCTATGTATGACAAAAACTGTGGCTTTGGTAAGATCTTGTCATTGGGGCAAGTCAGTAAGTTTGTTTATGCACTAAATTTCTGTAATCAATACAGAAGGCTGAACTGGTGCAAGACAGCTCAGATTAACAAGTCCATTATGATCATGCTGCAGATATTCCAAATTCATTACACAAAATTTTTCAGACCAGCTTCTATGGTGGCATGCATCCATTGAAAACACTGACTGAAATTTGTGTGGAGAGGGAGGGAGGGAGGGAGGGATCAGAGGAGGGAGGGAGGGATCAGAGGAAGGAGGGAGGGAGGAAGAGAGGGAGAGAGAGAGAGAGAGAGAGAGAGAGAGAGAGAGAGAGAGAGAGAGAGAGAGAGAGAGAGAGAGAGAGAGAGAGAGAGAGAGAGAGAGAGAGAGAGAGAGAGAGAGAGAGAGAGAGCGAGCGAGAGAGAGAAATTTCACCTCTAAGTAAAGATCCTAAAGGCAAAGTACAACGGGGTTTGAAATTTGATGAGACATTATCCACAGCACAATGGATTTTATACACCTAGAGCTCTATAAACTATCACATCAAAATAAAGATCAGGAAGGACTCAAAACCTAGAAACTTCAGGACACAATGATCATTTCAACAAGAATTCTACACCACAGCAACTCAAGGCATGCAAGTTGATTTACATTCACTTTTAAAATATAAGTGATTTACACTAGTTTTCATTTGCAAGCCTTGATGAATGAACTTTACTGTGATTAGTGTTGTTGTCTTTCAAGCATTTAATCAGATCAATAAACATTATTAGTCAACAACTGAATACATACATGTATTAATAATCATTTTCCTTACCTTGCTCTCTCACTCCCTCCCTCTATTGTTGTCTGTCTGTCTGTCTGTCTGTCTGTCTGTCTGTCTCTCTGTCTTTGTGTCTGTCTCTCTGTCTGTCTTTGTGTCTGTCTCTCTGTCTTTGTATCTGTCTGTCTCTTTTTCTGTCTGTCTTTGAGTCTGTCTCTCTGTCTGTCTTTGAGTCTGTCTGTCTGATCTGTCCGTCTGTCTTTTTGTCTGTCTGTCTATTTGTTTGTCTGTCTTTGTGTCTGTGTCTGTCTATCTGTCTTTTTGTCTGTCTGTCTGTCTTTGCATTTGTCTGTCTGTCTCTGTTATGTCTGTCTGTCTATCTGTCTCTCTGTCTGTCTTTGTATCTGTCTGTCTGTCTGTCTGTCTGTCTGTCTTTGTGTCTGTCTGTCTGCCTTTGTGTGTGTGTGTGTGTGTGTGTGTGTGTGTGTGTGTGTGTGTGTGTGTGTGTGTGTGTGTGTGTGTGTGTGTGTCTGTTTGTGTATCTGTGTGTCTGTCTTTCTATTTAAAACAATGATCTGCACTATTGTATGTCTTAACCTATGACAACCAGATAATTAACAAGCAAACCTACATTTATATAGCTCACCTGATTTTTTTCTAAAATATATATATATCATCCATTATTAGTCTATTTTTCCTGGCTTGCATGAGCCTATCAATAGTTGAATTCATTTTGAAAACCCTGGCATGAAATATTCTGCACAAATATAACACCTATATGTATAACAATATAAGAACACTACTATAATTAAACACCAGAAATAATAGGAATTCAAAATTATATTTCAAGATACCATGCAAACTATCAAATATATAACAAACCCCAAACTTTTGAGAGATGCCAAAATATTGTAAGTGTGGCAATAATGCATTTAACATTAGCACACACACACACACACACACACACACACACACACACACACACACACACACACACACACACACACACACACACACACACACACAGAGTTGTGGCTATGGTAATCTGACCAACCCTATTTTTCCTGCTGACTCTATACTTCTTTCTAGTTCTAGTCATGGGGAGGGGTGGGGGGTGAGGTGGGGGGGTGGGGGTGGGGTGGGGAAATTTGGCAGTAAACAATGACCTGAACACTGTCCCATCTTCCCTGCCTTGTGAGCACCCAGGGAATCCTTTATCTAAGTATTTTAAAAGTGTTTTCAGTGAAAGAAAGTCTTATTTATGTTTGATCGGCCTCTTCTAAAAAGAAAGGAGTTCACACTGATTCTATGACCCTATTTATTTTGATCATGCCACCTTAACAATAACTCTTTTTTTCTTTTCATATATGATATTACCTCTTAAAACTTGTATGCCTGAAACTCTCTGTCTCTGTCTCTCTCTCTCTCTCTCTCTCTCTCTCTCTCTCTCTCTCTCTCTCTCTCTCTCTCTCTCTCTCTCTCTCTCTCTCTCTAAGAAAATATCCAGTCTTCATTAGCAACCAATAAATTAGGTCGAAAATTCAATACTGATGACAGTGTATACATGGACAGAAAAAGCAACATCTTCATTCTTTTGGTACTTATAGATTTTTGCAAATCAATCATTAAATAAAGTGTGAAGCAGTACATCTAGTTTTTAATTTCTTGAAAGTATTTCATGATTAGGTAACACCAGAAGTTGAAATGAACCAAAAATACTGTCATTTGCTACAGGTAAGACTATGGGTGATCTGTCACCATGGGAATGAGTCTCACTTCCGTCTACATCAAATTTGGGTTGCACACTTATCTGGAAGAACTTTGAATGCTCTTTCCAACCATGAAAACCACTTTAAAATCAGACAACAGTGGACGAGTTAGAGGCGGTTGAAGATGCTAACCTTCTCAACTCTACATTTCCAGGAATAGACATTAGAATGTCTGCAAAGTTCTCAAAAAGATATAAAAATCTGGGGGTCGAATTCACTTTAACCAAGCAGATTCTCCTTGATGAGAAGGCAGGTTCTCAAAAATGCAATGACAAAAGTATAAATTTATATCATTAGAAGGAGAAAAGCATAATGAAATATGAGCTGTGGGGGCTTTCCTCCATCAGCATCAGATACAGTTGGTGGTTTGAAAAGCACTTTTTAGGGGGCATGCTTGAAGGGCACCTCATAAAATGCACTTGCAGCAAGGCCATTAGTTGGATGATTTGTTGAGCAGGTGCTATGAATACCTCAACATCAACAACCTGTATGTACACTACCCCCGACTTACTTCCAGTTGAGACTCAAATTCACCCAAGTGGAGTTAAGACTCATTGTGTGATGACAGGACACATATGTGACCAGCCACGACAAAACCAGTGCTAAGTCATTTTTTGGACAAAATAGGGTTTTAATATTTTTGAATTCTGCAGTCATTTTTGTTTGTTTTGATATAAGAATGAATAGTGTGAGTTAATTAGAATAGGAGTTACAGGCATTTCAAGTTGGGTACTGAAGCAGCGGTCATTTTGAAAAAACGGTCTCGGAAGATTTACCCTCTTCAGACATTAAACACCTTAGCAACGGTATTTCAAACTCCATTTCCAAAAATAGCTGACCTTATTTTTCTTCGACATCCACAGAGCGGGAACGCCGAGAGAGCGGCCTTTCTAACGGTATATAACATGAAGATGTTCTGCAAGGGTTTAGGTGTGTTTATTGCGGCTAAAATGAGGCAATTAACGCTAATTACAGGAAGCTTTTGAAACAATACATAACACAAAAGTCTTTATTTTACCATCAAAATATAATTTTTCAAAATGTTTCCTTTACTGGCATGATAGTTTGAACCATGTAGAATCTATTTTTATCAAAAAGTGAAAATCACCCAGATTGACCCTCCCTGCCTTTTCTCAGACTTAGCGCAAAATAGGGCCACGCGACTTAGCACTGGTTTTGTCGTGGTTGGTCACATATCTATTCTATGCCTCAACATGTCAAAACAGAAAACCTTGCTTTCCTCAAGTTAGCTTTCAATATTATTATTTTAAAAAAGGTTTGGTGCAGAACAACTGATCTAGTGCTGGCAAGTCACAAATGAACATAATACATTAAATTATTTCTCAACTAAAGCTGTGCATGCTTTTCACTTCACTTCTTCACTTGTCCCGTCGTCTGGACGACTGTTGGGGGCACCACAGATGAATGGCAACCAGCTCTCTCCATTCCTCTCGCCTCTCGGACCGTCTCAAGGCTTCGTTGAGCCTCATCTCTGTCCACTCTGAGACGTTGTCCTCCCATCTTTTCCTTTGTCTGCCTCTCCTCCTCCCTCCTTTTACTGTGCCTTGTAGCACAGTCTTGGGCAAGCCCTGATGATCGTGAGACGTGCCCATACCACTTTAGTTTGCATCTTTTCACAGTGGTCAGTAGTTCTTCATGGGGCCCGATGGCTTGCCTGATTCTGTTTCGGACTTCCTCGTTTGTGATGCGGTCCTTGTAGGAGATGCCGAGGAGTCGACGAAAGCATCTCATTTCCATGGCCTGCATCCTTCTCTCCAAGTCAGCTGTTAGTGTCCATGACTCACAGGCATACAAAAATATGGACATGACCAGGGCGTGCATCAGTCTGATCTTTGAGCTGAGGGCTATGTTCCTGTCCTTCCGGATGGTCTTGAGTTTTGTGAACGCTGCTGTGGTCTGAGCAATTCTGGCGAGTATTTCAGGTTTGGATCCTGCATCTGTGACAATTGCTCCCAGGTATTTGAAGCTGTTGACGGTTTCCAGTTTATCACCACAGACTTTGATGTTGGTGCTGATGCCGTTTGTGTTGTTGGTCATCAGTTTGGGCTTCTCTGCACTGATCTGCATTCCAAAATTTGTGGAGGTTGTGTCTAAGCGCTCCACTAAGTTCTCCAGCTCCTTTTCACTTCCGGCCAGGCCATCTATGTCGCCAGCAAAACATAAGTTTGTGATTGTTCTGCCGCCAATGCTGACTGTCCCCTCGTGGTCTTTTAGGGCGTCAGTCATTATTCTTTCCAGGAAGATGTTGAAGAGGGTGGGAGAGAGCAAACAGCCTTGTCTCACTCCGATTGTGGTTCTGAACCAGTCCCCAATGCTGCTGTTGAAGTATACGGCACTTGTGGCATTGTCATACAGGTGTCCTATGACTCTGATCAGGTTGGCGATGTTGTACAGCCTCATGGTAGCCCACAGTGCAGTGCATGCCATACCCTGTTGAAAACCTTCTTAAAGTCCACGAAGACGTGGTAGAGGTCCTGTTGGTGTTGTAGGTACCTCTCGCACAGTACCCTGAGGTTGAAGATCTGCTTTTACAATACGTAT
>JAWQFJ010002543.1:32929-65429 GCA_034096865.1 Theodoxus fluviatilis
GGAGGCCAAAGGAGGTCCGGAGCTCCCTCAATTGGTGTGTTCTATGAAGTGAAAAACTGATGCGATATCTGAATCGTCAGTTATTTCATCTATCGGCAACTTCTTCACCAAATCTGGCGCCAGGACGCAGTCATGTTCTTCTGCCTTGGGAGATGATTGGGCGTTTTTCTAGCCGTAGGAGCGTCTCAGTCTCGCCCTCGACTAGCCATTCAGGTAGAATCGCGAGATTTTGGGCCAAACAAACGCGCCCAATGTTTTCCATGTCTACAACAAAAGACACCATTCACAACACCCACTGCAAGCACACAATACTTTTTCAGCTATTGTTATTGAGTACCTCAGTTTGGAACATCCCTGTAAAATAATCTAATTCCAAAATTCTTTCTACCTTGTTCACTTGATCAACTTTCATTCTTGACTAGATGCTAAATTATTCAAGTTTTCCTTCAATGCATAAAATCTGTCCAATGCCTATTAGTATCAACTTTATGACAGTACAATAAGAAATGTTCCTTGTTTTCATGGGCATTGTGGCAAAATGGACAGCACATTTCGTCTCTATTCGTTATTTCGTATAGATCTTCTGTTTACAGAAAGCTCATTTATATTACATCTGAATCGGATAAAAGAATCTCTAAATAGTAAATTTATTGATGTCGGTGTAGTCTACATATTTTTCTGGTTCAAACATTTGAGAGAGAGAGAGAGAGAGAGAGAGAGAGAGAGAGAGAGAGAGAGAGAGAGAGAGAGAGAGAGAGACAGAGAGAGAGACAGAGACAGAGACAGAGAGAGGGACAGAGAGAGAGAGAGAGAGAGAGAGAGAGAGAGAGAGAGAGACATAGAGAGAGACACAGAGCAAGAGAGACACAGAGCGAGAGAGAGGGGGGGGGAGAAGAATAGAGGAGAGGAGAGAGAGAGAGAGAGAGAGAGAGAGAGAGAGAGAGAGAGAGAGAGAGAGAGAGAGAGAGAGAGAGAGAGAGAGACAGAGAGAGAGACAGAGAGACAGAGAGACAAGAGAGAGACTCAGAGCAAGAGAGACACAGAGCAAGAGAGACACAGAGCAAGAGAGACACAGAGCAAGAGAGACACAGAGCAAGAGAGACACAGAGCAAGAGGGGGGCGGGGGGGGAAGAGGAATAGAGGAGAGGAGAGGAGGAGAAGAGAGAGAGAGAGAGAGAGAGAGAGAGAGAGAGAGAGAGAGAGAGAGAGAGAGAGAGAGAGAGAGACAGAGAGAGAGACAGAGACAGAGAGACATAGACTGATAGAGAGAGACACAGAGCAAGAGAGACACAGAGCAAGAGAGACACAGAGCAAGAGAGACACAGAGCAAGAGAGACACAGAGCGAGAGAGGGGGGGGGGAGAGGAATAGAGGAGAGAGAGAGAGAGAGAGAGAGAGAGAGAGAGAGAGAGAGAGAGAGAGAGAGAGAGAGAGAGAGAGAGAGAGTATTCTGTTGAACAATCCCCTCCTTAGTTGGAAGCCACAACAACACAAATGTATGGCTTGCTCCAGTACTGCACCAAAAGGCAGCCCTGGGCAAAACATGCACTCAGTCTGGTGTCAATTTCGTGTTTCATGCTGCCTATAGATCTGACTCAGCTGTTACTGTGCTAGTTCTTCCAACTATATAAATAACGATTCACTCCAAATTTTTAAAAAGCATAAATGCTACACACACACACACACACACACACACACACACACACACAATCACACACACATAAGCGCACGTGCGCGCGCGCACACACAGTACACTCACATTGACGCACGCACGCAACGACATGGCACCCTTGTCCTGGGATGACGAGCGATGCTAAGAGAGTCTAAATGCCTCAAATTCAACCGGATTACTTGCGGAGTAAAACTAAAACTGTTGGCGGCAGCGTTACAGACATGTTGTAGCTATGGAACATTATTTTGTATTAAATTCTTTACCGATACAATACATTGTCTAACATCTCATTTGTTCGCATACACTTCAGCTTGCCGATGCCGTATACGTAACACTGTTTCCAGCAATCAAATAGTGATTAAGACGACTTTCTTAAACACGGTTCTATTCACTTTTTTTCCTGACGTAAGTTTCACCTGTTTTAACTGTTTTCTGTCAAATTTGAGTCGGAGACACAACATATCTCATAGTTTCCAGTTAGTCACATATACTTTGAGGTTAGAAGACTGCTCCTTAGTTTAGATTACTCTTTTGGGGTTGTTAACAATGTTAACAGTCAGTGTAGACCATTGAGCCATTGCAGACGCGATCGAGCACACCTGAGACTGAGTCAGTGAGATAAGAAGTAAAGAACGAAATCAACGACGTTTTTACTTACGTGCGCGATACTCCGTGAACACCTTTATAAAAAATCCGTAATCATCGTTCGATGCCGACAGTCACAAACAGTTTATTCCTCGTGGGTGTTCAGTTAACCGAACAGATAAGAAATCTCATTAATTCAATTACGAGATGTTTTATCAATTTGGGTTTGTTATTCATTGGAGCTGGATCAACCCACTTCCTGTTGCGAAAATAGCCATGTGTCCGGATTGTACGACATAAGGCGTTTAAAAATCATACAAAATTACACCATATAATCTAAATTAATTAATATTTAGATTTTTTTGACCATGTTTCATTACTGTAATGAAATAATCGCATAATAGATGTCGTAATATGGCGGGAATTTCGGTGACACCGACAACGCGTGAAGTGGTGCGTTGTCTAGCAGGCGCTGCACGATCATCGACATGACTTCTAAAGCTCATTCGTATGATCCGGCGTCTCTGCCTGATTTGTTGCCGATTTACTACAGGAAGCTGTTTCCATACGGATTGTTTTGCCGGTGGTTGAATTACCCAGGAGGTACACGATTGTCTCGTCACTCGCTTTTACTGACCACTTGAACTTGGGCATTTGCACGTTGTTGATAGTCTGAAACTGCATGCAGTTGCTTCACGTACAATTTTGCGAAGTTGCAGATCCGTCTTTACCTAGCGATGCTATTCGATCGTTTGTCGAATGAGGACGTGTGAAATGTGTGCGGCTACTCTTACGTCTTAGAATCGATCCATGTTGTTCACATAATTTACATCATCACTGTCCATAGTTTTCTTTGTTGACGTCTACCATTCTATCTGAGTATCTCTATGTCCAACAAACAACGATGTTTAGTTGGCTGTCTGTGTCTATCATTAGGTGATTTACAACCATAAAATATTGTCTTTCAGCTTCGAAAACATACTTCCAGAACCGTGAGTTTTCATTCACCCTGAAAGACGATGTATACGTTCGCTACCAGTCCTTCTCGAACCAGCCTGAATTGGAGAAGGAAATGCAAAGGATGATCCCTTACAAAATTGACATTGGGGCTGTCTATTCTCACAAAGTGAGTCCACTTGATAATAAAATTCAATGTTTAACTTGTTTTGACATCTTTTACTATGCTGCTAACTGCCAGTTATTTTGTTTGTTTACCAATATCAGCCATTTTGTTGTTGTTTTGTTTTGATCTCCGTAACATTGACTTAAGGATCCAGCAAGGCTCTGCAGTGGAACTTATGCTGTCAGGGGCATCTCACGAGAGTTATCCAGGTCTCTGGCAATCGAGAGTGACTGCCTTTCACATAGCAAACATTTCTAGCTTTAGATAATTTGTTGCCACCCTCTCAGAGATGACAGCAGCATACATACAGACTAGATGTGGTGTGTGTATGAGTACCTGTGTGTGGTAGAAGCAGAAATAGGTCAGTCAAGTTGATCTGGTCCATTTTCACTTTCTTGCTTAAAACCAGTCTTCAGACCATAAATTATTCTGCCGCTATCACCATATTTCATGGTCTGCAAAAGAGAGATAACTGATCTGTGCAGATTTTTCATTACAATCTGTCATTTAGCCAGATGCTATGTTTGAGTTTATTTTGGGTAGTGATATCCCTCCGACGTTTTTGTGCAATTCTGTGAAGATCAGAGAGAATTTGACTGCTGTTGCTAAGGAAATTAGTTCACTACTGCATGCTGAAACTTGGAACCCTGAATCAAAATGGCAGTCAGCCATACACTGACCTTCAACAGTCCATATCTTCCTCACTCTTTGACTTGAGCTAGTATAGCTACACTTATATCAAAACGATCAGGAAACACTTTAGATTAAAGACATGTAGTCAACCACTAACACCCAATTTCCTACTTAAGACTGGTTTTGTGATGGACTGCCACATAGTATCATTAGGCCAATAGAAAAAATAGTTGTGGTTATGGTAACATGGTCAGAAAAAGTAGGGTTGGTAGGTCGGCCTGACTTTTTTATTATTATTATTATTTAAATAGAAGAGGCCAGATTGAACATAAATCACTTTAAATAGTGGCTTTCCCGAGTGCTCATAAGGCAGGGAAGATGGGACAGCCCCAGTGCTCATAAGGCAGGGAAGATGGGACAGCCCCAGTGCTCATAAGGCAGGGAAGATGGGACAGCCCCAGTGCTCATAAGGCAGGGAAGAGGGACAGCCCCAGTGCTCATAAGGCAGGGAAGATGGGACAGCCCCAGTGCTCATAAGGCAGGGAAGATGGGACAGCCCCAGTGCTCATAAGGCAGGGAAGATGGGACAGCCCCAGTGCTCATAAGGCAGGGAAGATGGGACAGCCCCAGTGCTCATAAGGCAGGAAAGATGGGACAGCACACAATTTGTTGATTACCATAAATTGCTTCCCCGTTTCTCTTTTTTACTTTAGGGTCAGCAGAGATAAAAAGGGTTTGGTCGAGTTACCATAGCCGCAAGTATTTTTTTCTGTGATCTTATCATTTTAGCCCAAAGAGCACAAGTGCATCAAGGCCACAGCTTTCCAGGCTTTGGAGAAGGAGCTGGTGTTTGACATTGACATGACGGACTACGACGATGTCAGGCGATGCTGCTCGTGAGTTGTAATGTGTAAATTAATTTGTTTGCTTGTTTGTTTTTGTTTGCATACATGTTAAAGTTGGTATATTTATCATTATTGAACACAGACTAATGCACAAAAGAGTTCTCATTAAATCGAGGCAATTCATAGTTTATCTCACAGGAAGACTTCATCCTTCCCTGTACATCATTTCCTGCATAGCTCAGTATTTGCACAGCTTTAATGGCTATGTTTTCATTGTTTCAAAGGACATGGCTTCACCAAGAAAAGTCCATGAGCAGAAATGACAACCTCTGTATGTGCTTGAAAGAGAGCTTGCGTAAGGAATAATCCTATTGATCAATGATGTGTAAGATGCTTGAGGCTTACCTCTTTGTGTCAATGATTAATTTGTTTGCATTAATGACTGCCCTCTGATGAAGTTATGTTCTCAGATATCTGTATGGCTTTTTTTCAAGGGAAGTCTACAGCTAAAGTAGTCGGGTTTTGTGACAACTTTTCCCCAGACAGTTCAGTGAAAGTATGCATGATTATTTTTTCTCATCTTCCAGGGGGGCGGACATCTGCAAAAGCTGTTGGCCACTGATGATAATGGCTGTCAAGATTCTGGACACCGCCTTGCGTGGTAGGGGTAGACTTTGTGACGCGTGTGATGGCTAGCAAGATTACCAGATGAACCCATTCTCATGCCTAGCCATTTGATTGGTGTACACTCTTTGGTTGACAGAACATTCAGTTTATTTGAAAAGAAAAGTTCTTAATCAATAACACTGGGATACCCAGGGGTGTTCAAATCCACTTGCCTGCTCAGACCAGGGGGGGTAAAAATGTCCTCAGGCTAGACGAAGTTGCAGGGGTGCTTACTCAATGGACTAGCAACCCCCAAAAATATACTGAGCCACAAAAGAAACGCAAATAGGGGGGTAGCTTGACTTTTAGGTAATTTCAAGCACTGCAAATTTGCTGACACATTTTTTTGTGTATTGATCTTAGTCAGAATTGATCTTAGCATGCAATGTGTGAAAATGAGGCCAGTGTCACTGAAAACGAGCGCACAGCAGCGCTCTGAATGCGGAAACATGTTTTTGCATGTGGAAAGCGAATGCAAAGAGTCAAGTCGATTTTTTTTGGCTGAACAGTATTTACACTTTGCTGGCAATAAAAGGCCAGTTTGTGCCACCCTGTCAAAGCAGTCATTTTCAGCCAACAACGATGGCGAGACTGAGCGCCACCGAGAGAGAAAGAGCCATCGGCCGACTTCAAGGTGGGAATCGCCCTGCACAGGTCGCAGCTGCATTTGACGTGGCTGTATCAACAATCTGCTGTCTATGGGCCAGGTTCAGGGCGAATGGAGAAGTCTCTGGCAACCCTAGAAGCGGTAGACCTCATGTGACCACAGGACGTCAAGATCGGCAGATTCACCGCTATCACCTGCATCAACCGTTCACACCTGTCTCAGAAACTGCCAGGAACACCATTGGTAGGCATGGTGCACCCGTCTCTGGGTGAAACTGTGCGGCGCCGGCTCACCAAACGTCGTCTGTACTGCTGCCGACCTTCCAGGCAGCCTGTTCTGACACCAAGACACCGGCAGCAACGACTGCAGTGGGCTCAGCAGCACCGGAACCTACACTGGCGGCAATGGAGGGACATCCTCTTCACTGATGAGAGCCGATTTTGTGTCCACCACGCTGATGGACGTATTCGAGTGTGGAGGAGACGTAACGAGAGGTACGCTGAAAACAACGTCCTGGAGGTCAACGCCTGGTGTCTTGGTGTCAGAACAGGCTGCCTGGAAGGTCGGCAGCAGTACAGACGACGTTTGGTGAGCCGGCGCCGCACAGTTTCCCCAGAGACGGGTGCACCATGCCTACCAATGGTGTTCCTGGCAGTTTCTGAGACAGGTGTGAACGGTTGATGCAGGTGATAGCGGTGAATCTGCCGATCTTGACGTCCTGTGGTCACATGAGGTCTACCGCTTCTAGGGTTGCCAGAGACTTCTCCATTCGCCCTGAACCTGGCCCATAGACAGCAGATTGTTGATACAGCCACGTCAAATGCAGCTGCGACCTGTGCAGGGCGATTCCCACCTTGAAGTCGGCCGATGGCTCTTTCTCTCTCGGTGGCGCTCAGTCTCGCCATCGTTGTTGGCTGAAAATGACTGCTTTGACAGGGTGGCACAAACTGGCCTTTTATTGCCAGCAAAGTGTAAATACTGTTCAGCCAAAAAAAATCGACTTGACTCTTTGCATTCGCTTTCCACATGCAAAAACATGTTTCCGCATTCAGAGCGCTGCTGTGCGCTCGTTTTCAGTGACACTGGCCTCATTTTCACACATTGCATGCTAAGATCAATTCTGACTAAGATCAATACACAAAAAAATGTGTCAGCAAATTTGCAGTGCTTGAAATTACCTAAAAGTCAAGCTACCCCCCTATTTGCGTTTCTTTTGTGGCTCAGTATATATGATAAAATAAAATGAAGCACTTGGGTGCTGTTTCCAACTGTCATACTTATTTCCTCAGCTCTGTGACTTCATTGTAACAGTCATGTCATCTGCTTTGATGTCCACCATTTTTCTTGCTACATTATAACATACATCATGACCTCCTGACATGTAGATGCTTTATTGATTAGGTTTTCTTAAAGGATCAATGACGCTTTGTTGATTTTAATATATGTACACCCCCCATTCCCCACTACCATCACCCCCCCCCCCCCCCCCAATTTTTAAAATAAATTCAATGACATTCGAGTAAGTTTATTTCAAATCTGAGTGTCTTCACTTTTTGACTCACATGCGAAGCAAAAGTGAGTCTATGTACTCACCCGTGTCGTCCGTCCGGGCGTCCGGGCGTCCGTGAAAAACTTTAACGTTGGATTTTTCTCAGAGACTATTAAGTCTATCAACACCCAATTTGGCATGATGGTGTATGATGACAAGGCGTCAAAAAACATACATAGTGACTTGACCTTGCTTCAAGGTCAAGGTCGCAGGGGCCATAAATGTTGTCTAAAAACAGCCATTTTTCACATTTTCCCAATTTTCTCTGAAGTTTTTGAGATTGGATACCTGACCTATATATGGTGTATAGGGCAAAGTAATCCCTATCTTTTGATACCAGTTTGATTGACCTTGCTTCAAGGTCAAGGTCACAGGAACTCTTTAAAGTTGGGTTGTATACATATTTTGAAGTGACCTTGACCCTGAACTATGGAAGATAACTGTTCCAAACTTCATAACATTGTAGTACACATGTTATACTTTCATCATGAGACACATTTGGTCACATATCATCAAGGTCAAGGTCACTTTGACCCTTATGAAATGTGACCAAAATGGGGTAGTGAACCACTAAAAGTGACCATATCTCTTGGTAGAAAGTGCCAATAAGTACCATTGTGCTTCCTATGTCTTGAATTAACAGCTTTGTGTTGCATGACCTTGGATGACCTTGACCTTGGGTCAAGGTCACATGTATTTTGTAGGGAAAATGTGTAAAGCATTTCTTAGTGTATGATGTCATTGGTAGGTTTAGTTGTTTGACCTTGAAGGACACCTGAAGGTCAAGGTCATGTAAAGGTCAAGGTCAAGCATGTGAGTCGTATGGGCTTTGCCCTTCTTGTTTACTCATTTGTGTATGTAAGGCTGGGTAGTAAAAAATCTTTTGAGTTAGTACATTTCATATGCAACTAGCCTGGCAGGCTAGTAAACTCAAAGACTTTTGAAAATGCCCTGGTTACCCTGTTGGGGACAGACAGAAATAGTTTTGGACTTGAGGTGGGGACCTAACCATGACCTCCGTGCAGACCTGCCAACCCACCATCATGCCAAAGAGTAGCATCCAGAGCTTTTTGGAGTAGCATTTAAGAAGTGGGGGGGGAGATTAGTCTGAAGTCTGTGAAGGCGCGAAGCGCTCAACCGACAGTATGAAAGGGGGGGGGGGGGGAATTCTACGTGAAGGTCAAAAGTTCAAGAACGCGGGAAAATCGTAGTTTTTCCTAACGATCATAGCATCGTAGCAAGCATGTCGAAATCGTAGCATGCTACGCCTAAATCGTAGTACTTGGCAGGTCTGCCTCCGTGTGAACTACGGTAACCCAAGTGACCTCTCTTTTTCTGCTGACCCCAAACTTTGTTCAATCATGGAAAAAAAAAAATAAATGACTGTAATTGTACACAAATAACTGCAAGCTGTCCCATCGTCCCTGCCCTATGAGCACCAAGGAGTCCACTATTTAAGTGAGATAAAAACTTCTTTTCAGCGATAGAAAGTTTGGTTTATGTTCAATCTGGCCTCTTCTAAAGAGGAAAAAGTTTCAGGCCGACCTACCGACCTTATTTGTGTGTGGCCATGTTGCCTTAATTACAACTATTTTGTTTTATGTGTGGCATCCACAAATTCTGTCTATATTGGCAACAAAAAAACACACACCAAAATCCATTTAAAAAATTTAGACTGGTTACTGTGACCTGACCAGCCCCTATTTTTGACTCACATGCGAAGCAAAAGTGAGTCTATGTACTCACCCGTGTCGTCCGTCCGGGCGTCCGTGAAAAACTTTAACGTTGGATTTTTCTCGGAGACTATTAAGTCTATCAACACCCAATTTGGCATGATGGTGTATGATGACAAGGCCTCAAAAAACATACATAGTGACTTGACCTTGCTTCAAGGTCAAGGTCACAGGAGCCATAAATGTTGTATAAAAAACAGCCATTTTTCACATTTTCTCAATTTTCTCTGAAGTTTTTGAGATTGGATACCTGACCTATATATGGTGTATAGGGCAAAGTAAGCCCTATCTTTTGATACCAGTTTGGTTGACCTTGCTTCAAGGTCAAGGTCACAGGAGCTCTTCAACGTTGGATTGTATACATATTTTGAAGTGACTTTGACCCTGAACTATGGAGGATAACTGTTTCAAACTTAATAATTATGTGGGGCACATTTTATACTTTCATCATGAGACACATTTGGTCACATATCATCAAGGTCAAGGTCACTTTGACCCTTATGAAATGTGACCAAAATGGGGTAGTGAACCACTAAAAGTGACCATATCTCATGGTAGAAAGTGCCAATAAGCACCATTGTGCTTCCTATGTCTTGAATTAACAGCTTTGTGTTGCATGACCTTGAATGACCTTGACCATGGGTCTTAGTTTAGTGTATGATGTCATTGCTAGGTGTAGTTGATTGGCCTTGACCTTGAAGGTCACCTGAAGGTCAAGGTCATGTAAAGGTCAAGGTCAAGCATGTGAGTCATATGGGCTTTGCCCTTCTTGTTTCTTGCTGGCCCTTAACTTCATTTCAGTTAGGGGAAAAAAAAAGATGAACAACAAACTGTATGCTGTCCATCTTCCCTATGAGCTCTAAGTGAAAGTTTTTTCAGCGAAAGAAGCATTTTATGTTCAGATGAATCTACTGTATACATGGCATTAATTAAAACTCACGAAAATATGGCTAGTCTTAATCTGGCCTCCTTTGAAATTTAATTTTGTGTGTGTGTGTGGTAAGTCTGGCCGGGGGGTGGGGGGTGGGGGGCCTCATAGACATCACTAATATTTCATGTCAAATGCGAGTTTCTTAGCATCGAATGGAAGAGGGGCCTCTAGTCATCACAGGCCATAACTTACTGAAGGAAATGCCATGATGCCATGTTTGTGATCTGGCAGTTGTCTTAGATATTATTTTGGCTTCACAAATGGAAAGTTACAGAATGATAGTTTGTTCTTTTTCCAGTTTCATTGACCATTACTATTTGCTTTTTCAAGATGACTTTGGCTACAAGCACCTGCTGTGGGTGTACTCAGGTCGACGTGGCATCCACTGCTGGGTGTGCGACGAGTCAGCGCGGAAACTCTGTCCCAAAGGCCGCTCTGCCATCGCTGAGTATCTGAGCATTGTCAAAGTGAGTGTGACTGAGATTGAGATACTTGTGTTCATAATTCATATTATCTTTTGGTTGCATGGCTTCAAAACTGTTGTAGGCACAGAGCAGCCCTTGGAACTAGTTAAGTATCATGACTTTATTTACATTAATATATTTCCTCTGGCCTCCCCAGTACTTTAGCTGGGTTTCTACACAGTAGCTTTCGTCACTTAACATAAGTGGTTCTTTTGGGAAGAGTAGAAAAGAAAGCTGGTGTGTGATGTATAATGATTAAAATTCCTGGGTGAACTTTTATGATGTACTACCCTAGACAGTGAATGTTTCAAATCCATCGAATGCTCTGGCTGGTCGATGATACTGGACAGTCTGTTGCTTCATTGTAGGGAGGAGAAAACCAGTCCAGGAAAGTGCACATTGGAGACAAGGATCATCCTTCCATTCAGTGAGCACTTTACTGTGTGCAGTGTTCTGGCATCAGCACATCTCACTCACCAGATGTGAGACAGTCTTGAAAACTGAACATGTCCTGGCTAGCTTTGGTATGTCGGCCACAGAAGATGAATGCACATGTATACACATTTATACACATTCACAGAAGTTTGCATCAACATGATCCTTGCCCACTCAGGCAAAATGTTGATGAAATTTGAAGTGATATCTCTAAAACATCTTTGCTGTTCAATTTCATACAACTATTATCAGATAAGAGCTTTATATTTTAAAAAACTTCTAATTCTTATTATAACTTGCATTTGATGGTTTGAAAGACATTCTCTAATTCATTCTGCACTTATTACATCGTGGCCTGTCTGCACTGCAGACGAGCAGTGGAGATCATTGAAGAGCACTTTGAGTCCTTAGGCCAGTGGCAGACGGCCGCCAGACTTCTTCTTTGGAGGAGCCAGGACAGTGCCTGGACGCTGTGCCCCTGGCACTGGCGTGCCAGAGGAGTGGTAAAACGGTCCCTCCACCTTATGACCATCCCTTCCTACCGTCTCTTTTTCACACTCATCATCTGTGTCTCTGTCTCTTCTTACTGCACTGTTCTCTGCCAATCCATCCACCACATCACACTCCATCCAATGGCAAAAAAAACATAAAAAAAGAAAGAAAAAAAAAAAAAAAAAAAAACACATCCAATCCATCCATCCATCCCATCCATGTCCATCATTCCATCCCTCCATCCATCCATCCAACCCACCCACCCACCCACCCACCCCACCAACCCCCAGCCAAGCCAGCCAGCCCGCCGAGGCCCATTGTCCTATTGTCTGTGTGTTTGGGTATGTGTGTGGTAGTGTTCCTATGTATGTGTCTGTGGGGCTTCGTGATGGACTGTAAACAGGTTAACAGGTGTGGGTTTATATTTTATAGCGACGTCACATCAACCATGGGGCTGGGTCTCTCAAGCCACTTTACCCCTTTTAACTTTACTTTACAATTTACCCACCTTTGTCCACTGTCGCGCAGTCTGCCTCCTGCCTGCCCCCCCCCTGCTTGCCGCGCATTCCTCTCTCTCTCTCCTCAGTCCTCTCTCCGTTCCTCTCTCCTCTCTCTCTCTCTCCTCGTCCATTCGTCTCTCTCTCTCTCTCTCACTATCTTCTATCTCCTCTCTGCTCTCTCTCTACTCGTCCGTCCGCCATCTCTCTCTCTCTCTGCTCCCATCTCTCTAGTCGTCTCTGTCTCGATCTCCTCTCTCTAGCCTCTATCTCTCTCCTCTCTCTCACTCGTCTCGTTCTGTCTCTCTGTCTCTCTGTCGTCTCGCGCGTCCTCTCCTCCGGTCCTCTACACTCCTCGGCTCCTCCTCTCCCTCTCGTCCCGTCTCTCCGCTCACCTCTCTCTCTCCTCTGCTCCTCTCCCTCATCTCCTCTCTCCTCTCCTCTCACACTCTTCTCAGTCTGATCATCTTCTCTCTCTCCACTCTCTCTCCTATCTCTCTCCCCCTCTCCGTCTCGTCTCTCTCTCTCTCTGCCCTCTCTCCTCTCGCTCTGCTCTCTCTCCTCTCTCTCTCTCTCTCTCTCTCTCGCTCGCCTCGCTCTCGCTCTCCGGCGTGCTGCTCTCTCTCCGTCTCTCTCTGCTCTTTCTTCTCTCTCTCCTCAGTCTCGCTCTCGTCTCTGTATCCTCCCTCCTGGTCTTGCTCTCGTCTCTCTCTCACTCTCTCTGTCCTCTATCTCACACTCTGTCTGGCCTTCTCTCTCTCTTTTCTCTCATTCTCACCACTCTCTCGCTGGATTTTTTAAGCGTGAAATATTGTGAAATGGTAATGCACCCCCCCCGCCTATTTCGAGGAGAGTGTCATCCCTATCCCATCAACAGCTTCCACCCCCCTATGAACATGACCTTACAGTTATGATACCTTTTTCTGAAATGGACCAATTTGAATCAAGTTGCCATCAATGCACGTTATTCCCGACAAAAAAATTTTGCCATAAAAAGTTCAAACTGTCAGGGGTTCGGCTTGGTGGGACTCGGCGAGCAAACCCNNNCAGCTGCACCATGAACATGACTTACAGTGCATTGATCACCTCTTCTGAAATGGATCCAATTTGAATCAAGTTGTCCATACAATGCTATCTTTATTCCCTACAAAAAAAAATTTGCCATAAAAAGTTGCAAACTGTCAGGGGTTCCTGGGTGGTGGTGACTCGGGTGCAACCCTCGACAGCAAGATGAAGGATCCTTCCAACCCCTGGCTACATAGGAATAGATGCAAACGGCACAGAACACACAAAAAGGATTTAAAATAACAAAAGTTTAATTACAGAAAGTACACAGAGTAAATTCCAGACACTGCTGGCTGCATATACAAAAGCAGCACTCTAAGTTCTAACAAAATGACAACAAATTAAAAAAACCACAACAGACACCACTGTACGCGTAAAACAAGGCCATTGCAGAAAATTATGGGAATGACATCATGGAACAAATCCATGGCAAAGCAGGGCCAAATAAATCAGGCAATGTGATTGACCACAAGAGAACCAGAACAAAATAAATCAAACAACTACTTAGTCCTCAACTCTCAAACATCGCTGTGCCACAGAGCACCAATGTCCAAGCGATGACGCCAACAATGTTCAATAAAAACAAAAAGCTGCAAAAAAATTGGTTCCATGGAAGGATGGAAGGGTGGACTGATGAATGGGTGTACAGAAGGATGGGTAGATAAAATGATGTGTGGAATGATGTGTGGAAGGATGTACTAAAGGATCCTGCAATCCCTCAGAGAAAGGGTCCCCCGATGAACCAAACACCGCCCCCACACGACTCCGGGATGACAATGCTTCCATCAGGAAAACTTCGTGCCTATAGAGCCCCCAGGAGGCTAAAACCTGGTCACTCCTGACAATAGCGAAACTAGCAGTGACACCACTTGCACCAAGCAGCAACCAGGATGCCAATTCCAGGCTAGTCCTGCCAGACAGAGCTTCCGTGTTCCCAGAGCGTCTGTCTCCCCCGTGTCTTCTGAAGAAAAACCCTCTCACTCTCAGTCTTAAATAATATAACCAGCCACAAACAGCATGAGAAATCCAACAAATTCATTCATAATCTTTCAAACCATGAAGGACAGAATGTACTAGTTGTATTTTACTAACAGCATACAAAAATTGTGCCACACATGCATAAACACCAAGAGGTCAACAAAACCATGTGCAACACTTGCACTTATGCCCCTAAACCACTTAGCTAACAGAGTTAAACAAAACAAAAATGCCGAACATGCAACAGGAACTGCAAGGGAAAAAATTCTGCTGAATAGCCAAAACATGAATACTTTAAAAGTGCAAACTGGTCCAACCCACTAGGTCTCAACAGACTTAAGGCTTGTTCAGGAGTACAACGCGCTGCATGAGCGCTTCATGTTGGCAATTGAGCGCTCTTTGCCTCTCCTGAACACCTAAGATGTAGTGCAGCGCTTCACTTGTTGAAGGGGAGGTAAATCTTCTGCGCCCCATGTTGTGTTGACAGACGCAAAGAAAGGGTTTTCTTTGCCACAGACATCGTTTATGCACGTTTAAATGTATTCTGCATGAATAAAGTCCACTACTGTGTCATCCTTACTTGCCATTACTCGCACATACAGAGCGCTTGGGGCAAAAAAAGCCCGTTCCAGTCCCAAAATGATGTTTCTGAGGGTTATTTTACGCATCGACGGCCAGTGCGGGATCGAAGACGCCATTTTGAATGTGATGCAAAATCGTCTGCATCACGTTGGATTGGTGATTCACAGCGCTGCTCAGCGCTGAGTGAATCACACCCCAAAATTGGTGTTCAGGAGTGAATCACATGCAGCGCTGAGCAGCGCTTTGAATCGCTGCGCCTCCTGAACAAGCCTTTAGACTCATGGGCGACCTCTAACATCAGAAAAATATACGTTTTACTTTGAGTCGTGACACAAACACAGTAGTGGAAATTTGCCTATTGCATGATGAATCCTCTGTATGAAGGTATGTTGATAGAGCACTTTTTTTTTTGCTGTTATTTCTTTGCCCCCAAACCTCTTTGTTTCCTTTCAGAACTGCGGTCAAAACTTGATGAAGAATTTGACAGACTCAAGAGCTCCAAGGCTCGTTGGCAGGTTCTCACAGAATTGTGTGATGACTTGCCACAGACGGTATGATTATTCAGCCTGTCATGATTAATTTTCTTGCCGGCAGAGAAGTGACAAACAGATTTCAAAGAAGTACTGAAGATGACCTTAAATAAAAGTATTCTACCAAATTAATAATACTTTATCAGAATCTGTTGCATGCATTTAACTGATCATTAGCTCCTTGTGTGGTGGTTGTGCTTATCAAACTCCTCTAGAATGCAGAAGATTTTTTTTTTCTTTCCATCTCTTTTTTTAAATGGATGTGATGAAATTACAGCTTGTTGATTCGCAGTAGTTTACCTTGGTTGACAATATAAACACAGGGCCAAAATGTTCACCATTTCTCTGTGTAAAGTCAGCACTAATGTCAATTTGGGCTGTGATGAACACTTCAGGCAGAGAATTGACATATTGTGTTAAGAGCTTCAGTTTGACACTTCTCATCCCAAATGATGATGTTGCCTATTATATTTCTGATGCTTAGAATTGAAGACATTCTGTGTAACTATTTGGAAAAGACTGTGATATTCCCCATATGTCTAGTGCCCATACTGCTTGCCTTTACCTCCAGGTCATGGAATTATTGCAGTTTTCTACTTTGCATCATCTCATTTCTGTGGGATGTGTGAGGCTAGGATGCACTTGTGAGTCCTGTGCAGTTAGTTACCTTAGTTTCCTTTACTTGCATTGCACTCAGCAATGGCATCAGTGATGGGGCAGTCCCCCCTGTGCAAAAACCATTTCTTCGCACACTTTGTTGCTGCATTCATTCAGTTGGTGCTGCCTTTGTTTAGAACACGCTGCGCTTCCCCAAGAACATTCCCAAGGAGATCATGCTGCAGTACTGCTACCCCAGACTGGATGTGAACGTCAGCAAGGGCGTCAACCACTTGCTCAAGAGCCCCTTCTGTATACACCCCAAAACAGGTGATTGGCCAGCATTCCTGCCATTGGATTGCTTTGAACAGATCAAGGGAAAGCATATCTTTCATATGTCCGTGCCTGTGTGCCTCTCAAAGTACATTGAAGCTTTCACTCTGGCATGCTCCCCTGAACTAGTTTATCTTTCTTCATATTTTATTTTATGTATGCAACCTCAGATTAGGAAACTGGCCTTCTTTCCTTCTAGCATGGATTCCAGACAGATGAGTGATCCTCTAGTCTTTCTTGCTGTTCGTATCCAGAAAGAGATGCTCTGTTTCTTCTGTTGTTGTGCATTCTGAATGTGGTACTTTGTTCCCCTTGCTTTATGCTTACAGTTACATGTATATGTACCGTGATACAGGCAGGTATCATGTTCCCCTTGCTTTATGCTTACAGTTACATGTATATGTACCGTGATACAGGCAGGTATCATGTTCCCCCTGCTTTATGCTTACAGTTACATGTATATGTACCGTGATACAGGCAGGTATCATGTTCCCCTTGCTTTATGCTTACAGTTACATGTATATGTACCGTGATACAGGCAGGTATCATGTTCCCCTTGCTTTATGCTTACAGTTACATGTATATGTACCGTGATACAGGCAGGTATCATGTTCCCCTTGCTTTATGCTTACAGTTACATGTATATGTACCGTGATACAGGCAGGTATCATGTTCCCCTTGTGTTCTTGCCTTCATAAGGGCAAGATAGTATTTTGTCTTAATCTTTTCGTTCCTTTTTTGCACCCTTTTCATCCTTCCTTTTTTGGTACCCCTTATTCATCATCCCTTTATTCATTCTCTCTCTCTCTCTCTCTCTCTCTCTCTCTCTCTCTCTCTCTCTCTCTTTCTTTCCATTTTCTTTCTCCTCTTATTCTTTCTTTCTTTACGCCAGCCTGTGGTGGGAGTTCTGGTTACGCCGGCGATCAGTATTCCCTTCATGAGCACTTGTCTTCTTCTTCCCCTTCTCCCTCTCATTCCTACCTCTTGACCTCATGTATGCATGGCACACACGTTTATTGTTTGTCATTTCCTTGTTTCCGTTGTGTATTTATTTCAGTGACGTGCGTTTATGACGTCATTGTTATCTTGAAGCAGGATCTGGGTTTTTAGACAAGATGAGAGCTCAGAAGAAATCAGAAATCGACACAAGGGTTGTATATTCAATATTGTTCTATTACTAAGGGACCTAAGCGGTAATAGTTGTTAACAGGACATATGTAAGTAGTTTGTGCCACGTTTCGGCATGGCTTTCGCTGTCATAGAAATGCAGTACATTCTGTTGTTAATTCTGCTTTGCGCGCTGGCCGTTATGACCCAAGGTGAAAAAAAAGGATTATGATTCACGCAAAGGTTAACGGGCCCAGATGCTGAACGTGAATTGATGCAACATTAAATGAAGATCTACCGTACCGAATTGTCCTGCGTCATAACAGCCTGCTAAGAAGGAAGAAGGAGGTCGGTCCCACATTTACCGTCGCGATCACACCTTGCTTTATGCTTACAGTTACATGTATATGTACCGTGATACAGGCAGGTATCATGTTCCCCTTGCTTTATGCTTACAGTTACATGTATATGTACCGTGATACAGGCAGGTATCATGTTCCCCTTGCTTTATGCTTACAGTTACATGTATATGTACCGTGATACAGGCAGGTATCATGTTCCCCTTGCTTTATGCTTACAGTTACATGTATATGTACCGTGATACAGGCAGGTATCATGTTCCCCTTGCTTTATGCTTACAGTTACATGTATATGTACCGTGATACAGGCAGGTATCATGTTCCCCTTGCTTTATGCTTACAGTTACATGTATATGTACCCTGATACAGGCAGGTATCATGTTCCCCTTGCTTTATGCTTACAGTTACATGTATATGTACCCTGATACAGGCAGGTATCATGTTCCCCTTCACATGACAATACACAGGTATTACTGCAAAGAAACCCATTCTTTCCCAAAACAGATCCTGAGCACTGTGCCTTAACTTTCTGAGGGCAGTTGGGTTTCTTCACAAAAGACCAGATAGGTTTTGGAAAGACTGCATCCATGTCATTCATTCAAGCAGTTAAGGATAATTTCCTCAAGTTGCACTCTAAATATGACCCCACAATTTCCCTTCATTGATGGATGTGGTATCCCATTGGCAACGCACTCAAGCTAGTGTTTCAGTTTCTTTCATGTGCGGAAAAGAAGTAATCCATTGGCTCTCATCCATATAGTGGTCAATATTTTATGAAGACAGATCATTACTGTTTATTAGAACTAGAATGTGTTATTTCTAGGGGATTTTTGTTGTTGATTTTATATATAGATATTTGTTTTGGTTTTTTTGTTTGTTTTGGGGGGGATGGGATGGGAGAGGGAGTGTGTGTGACTGTGAGATATTGTTGTCTTGTGTGTGTGTGTGTGTGTGTGTGTGTGTGTGTGTGTGTGTGTGTGTGTGTGTGTGTATGTGTGTGTGTGCATTTGTGTGTGTGTATGTGTGTGTGTGCATTTGTGTATGTGAGTGTGTGTGCATTTGTGTGTGTGTATGTGTGCGTTTTGTGTGTGTGCATATGTGTGTGTGTGTGTTTTTTGTGTGTTCTGTTTTTTATTCTGGGGGGAGTGGTTGCTTTGTTTTGTTTTGTTATAGTTTGTAAGTTATTGTAGTGGTCCACTTCATGAGATGAGTTGGATATCCTCCTTTGACAAGGCCCACACATTGTTACCTGTGCTTGGTGTTGCAGGGCGAGTGTGTGTGCCCCTGGACCCCAGCACAGTGGACAGCTTTGACCCCATGCAGGTGCCCACAATCAGGTCAGGACCTCGACTGAAACACTGCCATGTTTTGTAATTCAAAACAGTCTCAGAAAGCAGTTTCCTATTTTGTTGAGATCTATGAAATGTATCATTCAAAACTTTCCTCGTGTATATCAGGACCTCTCCTTCGACAGAGTTTAAATGATGGGATTCCAGTAGGGAAGCTGTGGCTATGTGTCTAGTGTGTTGACCATCCAAATGCCCAGCCATGACAATTTTTATGTAAAAACAAACAAATGAAACAAAATTTAAAACCTGAAGAATTTCATTCAAAACTAATTGCATTGCAGCCAGCTGGTTGAGGAGTACAACACCAAGGCTGCCTCCCCTGCTGCTGGAAAGAAAATCAAGGGTACGGGTCATTCTGTAGTTGTGTTGTGGATCGAGTGAGACAGCGCTTGCTTACCGCTTACTTACATACTCAAACCTACTGCCCCCTTCTGGGGCGTAGGCTGCTGACCAGAACCCTCCAGACACCTCTGTCCTGAGCTTTCTTTTCCAGCTGGTTCCTGGTATATCCCATCCTCTGGATGTCTGCCTCTAGGTTCTAGATGATAGATGTTTCTTGGCTGTCCCCTTTTCCCTTGGACCTTGGGGGTTCCAGGTCAGAACTTGTCTTGTAGTGCTTCCTTGCCACAGGTGTTGCAAAACTTGGTAATCTCTGTCTTCCCATCCCTCCCCCACACAGACCTCACACACAGACACACACACACATACACATACACACACATACGCACACACACACATACACACACACGCACACACACACACATACACACACACATACATGCACACATAAACACACACATACACACAGATAGAGAGACTCACATACACAGAGAGAGAGACACACACACATACGCACACACACACAGAGACACACACATACACACACAGAGAGATACACACATGCGCACGCACACACATACACACACACACACACACATTCCATCATTTTTTCCCTGCCAGTGGATTTCAATGCAAATCCCAGTTAAAAACAAAGTGCCTAGCAGATTATACTTTTTTAAGTATCTCTGGTGAACGTGTGACCTATTTAGGCCAAAAGAAAATAGTTGTGATTGTGGTGACTGACAAAATAAATGGTGGTTACAGGGTACTACTGCCTTATTATCTCTCTTGCGAGAGATGTGGGGATGTGACATGACATTCAGTTGCACAGTCACCAAGTTTAGGCAGTGGATTTTACTGCTTGGTTTAAGCTTAGGCTGTTTCTTTTCACCTGAAGTGATGGAGCTGTTTGGATGATCTGATTGGTGCTTTCCTCTTTGCAGAGTACAAGCTGACTTCACTGAAAACATCGGCTGATGTTTTTGAAAAGTTTGTCAAGGGTTTGGAAGCCACTGCAAACCGCACACTGTCTGGACAAGATGGTGAGTGCACTGTCTGGTCAGTGGTTGTCTGAAGTGTAGTATTTATCTACCTAATTGCACGGATTTACCAATCTTTGTTAATTAATCCAGAGGTTAAGAAAAGTCTCAGTTGCATACGTAATTCAATGACTATATCAAGCTCCATATTGACAGACATGTATAATTTTACATAGATACTCTATACTAAACAAGGTATATGTATTTGCTTTTTTAAATAAGTCTCATGTGAGCATTGTAGATTTCTTCATTTAATATTTTTTACAGATGTCTCTCTGGAATTCTGAGACTGCTGTTCATCAGACAAGCTGCAGGCATTTGCAGACAAGACTTGGTAGAAAAACATCACACTATGAACTTTGTGTATGATTGGGTCTTGGTGCTGACATGTACATATTTTCTGTCAGGAATATGATCTATGTCGTTCATGTACAGGTTATGTAATATAGTGGCTGTACAGAGACATAATGATTAAGTAACAATCTCCAACACGGTCTGATCTGTATTATGCAGCATGAAATCAAGAATAAAAGAACTGTTCTTATTAAAGATTACTGACCAAGTGGTGAACATGTACGTGTTACATTATTATTTTTACAACCCTTCATATGTTGATGAAGTTTAGGCAGCAGCAGCATATACCTCAAAATGAAGTCAGCTGTACATAATTATAAAAATTCATATATGAAAATGAAAATTTACAGTTACACTGTAACTACCACTGAAACGCACATGATGTGAAGTAAGGAAATGTTCCTGGCTTTCTGGTTGAGTGAAATTTGCATGGCATGAACTCGGAATAAACAAGAGCTCACTGTGAGATGCAACTTTCTACCAAGGAAGCCACACGTTCCCTTCCATGGTCTGCGTAATTAATTCAGGCAGGATGAACTGCTAGCCAGGCCTGATGCGATGAAGTTGAGTTCATTTTAGTGGCTGAAAGAGTGCCAAATGCATAAAACGATGTCATCAATAGTTTGACATCATCAACTCCATGATTTGCGATAATATTTCTCTTTTTTGGGTTGTAACTCCAAAGCAGAGAACAACCTCCAAAATGTAATGGATTTTTCCTTGGGTGAAACCCTGACCTTCCAAGAAATTTTATCAGGATCCGTTTTTGACTCATGCGAAGCAAAAGTGAATCTATGTACTCACTCGTTTCGTCCGTCTGGGTGTCTGTAAAAATCTTTAACGTTGGATTTTTCTCGGAGACTATTAAGTCTATCAACACCCAATTTGACATGATAGTGTATGATGACAAAGCGTCAAAAAACCTACATAGTGACTTGACCTTGCTTCAAGGTCAAGGTTGCAGGGGCCGTAAATGTTGTCTAAAAAACAGCCACTTTTCACATCCTCTCAGCATGGGAGTTGTGTGGGCTTTTCCCTTGTTAACTTTTTGAGTTATTTTGCTAAATAACTAATTAGCTAACAAACTGAGGGTAAAACATAACCTCTTCGGCAGAGGTATCATCTAATACAAAGGCAGGGGAGAACAAGAATATTCCCTGGATGACTCCTCTAGGTTGAAGTGAGTGCAGTCCACGTTGCTCTTATTACAGGGGTTGTATTCCTGACCCAAACAAACTTAATCAAGCTCAACCTAAATTTTCTGGCTAACTTATGAACTGTGACAATGTCCCAGTCGGTGCTTTTTAGGCCAGGGTAAGAATTCAGACCAGGCTAGATGTGAACTCTGATAATGCATGCAGCCCAGGAGCTTGAAGCTGATGTAGTGTCCCCTGCAAGTCTCTGCAATTGTCTTCATCCCTCTGCCACAAGAAGAAAGGGGTTTGGACGTTCTGCAGAGGAAGTTGTGTAGGTCCCAATTGGGGTGGCACCTCAGTGGTTAGACGGTTCACCTGCCATTGCAGCTGGCAGTAGCGGCATTTTAAAATGTGCAGATCCTAGAGCTGCATCGTTGGGCAAGATGTTAAATCTCGTCACCTCTCCCTACTTTGGAGAACACCCTGTAGTCTGATTACTGCAGTGGAACACTCCTCAGTGTGGAGGCAGCACCAGTGCCCAATAGTGCGTTCTGTCGCTGTCCTCGGGTGCCAAGTAAAGGTTTAGGTGTGACCCAGTAATAGGGGGGTAAAGTAAATCTCTCTGAGCCCCAGAAATGGGGGATGGGTCAGTATATGAAAATCACACCTTCAACTGAATAGGGATTGCTTTGTAAAATGATGCACACAGTACAGATGTTAAAGGAGGAGAAGGCATTGAAAGCGATGATGGATGTCTTTTGAAACTGCTATACATGTATGGAATGTTTTGCTTTTTCTCCATAAAGCTTGTACATTTTTCACACAAAAAGGCTTTGGTCTTGCTCAGAAAGCCTCATTTCATCGCTGTTTTGACTTTGTTTGTGCAAAAACATCCCTGTGGGTTGAGGGTAGATCCAGCGCATTTTCTTTTGCAGTGCATAGGAGGTAAACAGCAAAGTGCATAGGAGGTAAACAGCAAAGTGCATAGGAGGTAAACAGCAAAGTGCATAGGAGGTAAACAGCAAAGTGCATAGGAGGTAAACAGCAAAGTGCATAGGAGGTAAACAGCAAAGTGCATAGGAGGTAAACAGCAAAGTGCATAGGAGGTAAACAGCAAAGTGCATAGGAGGTAAACAGCAAAGTGCATAGGAGGTAAACAGCAAAGTGCATAGGAGGTAAACAGCAAAGTGCATAGGAGGTAAACAGCAAAGAGGAATTAAGACTGGACTTGCCCATACCCCTAACCAGTTCTACGGATTTTTATTATCAATGGGCTTACATAGCCCACACGTCTGAGAGGCTGTAAATCATCAATAGATTTATTTGTGAAAAAATGACTTCACATAAATTCTTCCTGCGTGAACAGCATCCACATTGTTCTTTTTATTTCAATTGTATAGTATGTGAGTGTTAGAATGTTTTGTATGAGTGTAGACTTTATCATTGTACACGCCATGAGCTTGCTATTAGGGAAGGTATGTGCGTTATAAATAGTCTGTATTATTATTATTATTATAACTGACTACCATACTATACTCTTGTAGTTGTACTGAAATTAAGTCCTGAAGAGTGCTATTTGCCACATTTGAAGATTCTTCATGGTCTCTACTACAGTCATACATGTTGCAAGTTGTAGCTGAGGTAAGTTATCGCCATCTGTAATGATAAACAAATGAAATATGAATATTATGGATAGGTCTAAATATCTGCTAGCAACTTTCCATAGTGGGAGTGTGGACCCAATGGAAACTAAGAGATATGGCATTTATGATCAAATCATCATCGAAGGCTTGCGTGATCGTCTGTCAAGCTCTTTCCAATGCTTGTTGCTCTGCAGTCAATGCACATTAGCGTTACCGTTCCACACCCATGATGGGCCCAGACGAGCGAGAAACAAGGGGAGATAATTTGAATTGCCTCCCTTTAAACATTTGCCTGCAAAGCGAAGTGGCGGTTTCAACTGTCTTTCAGACATGAGCGGAGAACAACATTTTGCTGATTGTCGTATTGCTGCACAGTAAATAACAAATGCGAAATGAAGAGAGGAGACTACATATCCTAACAACAATGACTTAAACCTCATAAATTAATGAAATTTATTCATGTTTACACAACTTGTAGGATCTCGGATTGCGTTTGCGTCATATGACATTTGAGGAAAATTATCCTTTATTGGACTACAAATACTACGAATGACAAACAGTTATTGTTTTGACACCGCAATTAATGTTCATGCGGTCATTGTACAAATTAGAATACGCACACGAATTACCGTTGTCAATATTAAACCTTTCGTTACTAAGACTGAAGTCCCAGAATCTCTGAATATGTGGGGTGGAAATTCCCCCTTGACAGCAAATGGCTGGTTGGGCAGTTTCCAATCAAACAAAAACGTTTCAGTTACCCTCCCGCATTCACATGGAGAAGCTAAGACGGGCCTCTAGATTTCGCACGTCGTGTCGCAGATTGCAATGACCGAAACAAATGCATGTTTCCCACCCTCCTATGCTGTTCAGCACCCTGACACGATCACGTGATCTCCACAACAATTCATGCAAGTGCACTGCACTGACCGTTCTCACGCTCGGACCTGGCTATAATGGAAAACACGTGCCAAGCACTGACAACGCGTGCAGTGCTGCCCAGTTTGGCCCGACTTGAAGTCATGGCGGGTGTGCAGACAAGAGGATTAAAATGGGATAACCAAGAGTAAGTTTCATGCATGGTTGTAGGATGGTATTCCATCGATACCGGTGTGACGAAATGAGTTTTCTGCTGCGATGAGATTTCTGACGGTATGCTGCGGTCAGATTTCTTTTGCGATCAGCTCCCATTTATGAGATTTCTTCTCCTGCAATCAGATTTCTTCTGCTGCAATATATTTCTTCTGCTGCAAAAAGAAATCGTTGAATAATGAAAACACACGTGCTCGCTTTGCAGTCGTTGGAAGAATGAAGAAATCTCATCGCGGCGGAAACTGTGTCGCATGTTTGCGCATGCGCACTGAGCCCGTCAGAAATCTGCGCATGCGCACTGAGCCCGTCAGAAATCTCATCGCAGCAGAAAACTCATTTCGTCACACCGGCCACGCCACGGTCATTAGACCCGCTGTGCACATACATGTACTTGCATCTTCATTTGACATATTTCTACCAAAGTTCATCTGGGACTGGTAAATAAATCTAATGAAATAACACCTTCGCCACTTACAGCATTGTGGCCGAGAAACATAAGAGAGTTCTTTTAATTCATTGGAACTCTAGTAGAAAAAACAAAACCAGTCGCGGGTGGGGGTGGGGAATCACAAACCGTGTGTTGTATAACATTGGAAAGATCCAATCCTGCAAATATCATGGAGAGACATTTTTATTTCACTCAGATATGACACTCTGAAGGTTGGGAGTGAAAATTCACAGAATGGATAACATCCAGCCAAAATGCCCGATACATTACAAGGTCACGACTTTGTTGACACGACACGGAATTCCCTTCATTTGAGCGTTTCTGTTAGTCAGTCCATTCTCGTGACGAAGTTCAGAGCCTCGCTATTATTTTTCCTTTAGCTTTCAAATGATACCAAATAATATGGGAGGACAAAGTGCGAAGGAATTGTAGTTGTTAAAAATGACAATTATTTTACCACAAAAAATTATCTGTTGATAAAAGAAGAAATCAGTGATGTAGAAGACATACTGAACAACACATTTATGCCGAAAACTACAAAACGACTTTGTTGACCTTTGGCCTCAATTTCTGGCCGTTTTCCGGCATGCTACCTTGCCGACATGCAGCTGGTGTTGTGCAGATGGGTCACCAATGGTTAACACGTTTTGCTGCAGTTGTCTGCGGCCGGTGAGTGTAGTGTTCCAACCTGCATGGAGCTTAAACTTTGCGGGGTGTTTTTTTTTAAGCAAGAAACTCAACCCACTCTTACTTGACTTATTCCTGTGGAGCATGGGGCCACAACCACACCACGCCAACGGATCCTGATCTGGGCAGCTCTCCTCAGCTGGGCCCACGTCAGTCTGGCCGCTCTCGCCTCGCTAACGACTGATCTTCTCCATGTCTGCCCTGGCCTCCCAGCTCCTCTCTTCCCCTGTGGATTCCAGCCCAGTGCCTGCCTTGTCATGTTCTCGGTTGTTTTCGTAGGGCTTGCCCTACCCACACCCACTTTTCCTTCTTGACATCTTGGCTGATGGCGCTCTGGTCGGTTCTCTCCTACAGGTTGGCATTGGAAATCTCCCCAGGCCACCTGATTTTCACGATGTGTCGTAGGCATCTCTTGACGAGAATCTGAAGCTTGTCGCCCTACTGAGATGTTAAAGTAGATGCCTAAGGGTGCAATGAAATCAATATTTAGTGCCATAAACCTTGATGGGGCCATGAGGAAGCACCGGGTTAAAGTACTCTCAGCTGAGTTAAGGGACGGTTGTGCTGTATTTGCCCGTGTAAGTTCCACTTGTCTGTGTCGGTATTTGTTGTCAGGAGCCAGTGAAATATTTACAAAGGGGCCCAGTGATCAAGGATACAGACTGTAAAACGGTTTTGAGATCGAATGATTTATTGGTGACAAGTAGGTATATAAACCACTTATTTTACTTTCACTTATCCTTTTCTTCGAATGCTTCCGAAGTATACATATAAAAGCAATATACATATACAAGAACTGTGAGTTCCGGCCACATGAGGTCAAGAACTTGGTCAGGGAAACCAGCTGGCCTCTCAAGCGTGTGAGGACATAGCCCTATCAAAACAAAATGTTAATGGTGCATTGTCAAGAGCTGGTTGGTGGTGATGGCTGGTACTCACACTCTTGATCTGTAAACTGGAAATCACTCCCTACCCCTGGGCTACTTGGGGAAAGACGTACACGAGATAGAACACGAAAGCATAGGTAAACGAATAACAAAAGGATTTAATACACACAGGAACACAAGAACCAGATTACACACTCTGACTTCCCATCCACAATACAACTCGCAACCCTACATCTCCACCGCAAACATCCCAAACCCCTTCCCTTCCGCCGCACAAATCCCAACACCCTTCACTCCACAGTTCAACTCCCACAGCACTTCCCTTCCACAGTCCAAATCCCAAACTCCACCGCCACAGTCCAAATCACACAGCACTTTCCCCTTCAGTCCAAATCCCCAAACACTTCACCTCCACAATCCAAATCACAACGCCTTCCCATCCGCAGCACCGATCATAAACCCTTCCTCTTCACAGCTCAAATCACACTCCTTCACCTTCACAACACAAAATCACAACCCAAAACCCCTCCACAACTCAAAATCACAGCCACCACTCAAAGTCCAACCCTTCACCTTCACAGCCCCAAAAATCACCAACTCTTCACTTCCACAGCACAACTCACAAACCCTTCACATCACCAAACCACCAGCCCTTCCCTTCATAGTCCAAATGTCACCACACTTCCCCTCCTCAGTCCAGATCACCAAACCCCTTCCCCTCACAGTCCAAATCCTTCACCGCCACAGTCCAAGGAAAATACTTCACCTCCGCAGTCACAAACACTTCACCTCCGCGTCACAACTCATCAAACCTTCACTTTCCCATCACAAAGCACCAAACCTTCACCCTACCTCACCAATCACCAAATACTCCACCGCACCGTCAAAACCCCAAACCCTTCACTCCTACAATCCAAAACGCAAACTCCACCGCCACCCTACCCACCAGGATCTGAAATAAACAAAACAACAAGCAATAGTAATTTTACCCACGCTAACCACACAAGCGCCGACGCGTACGCGGTAAAACCTAAAAGAAACAGAAGGAGAACCAAATACCATAACCACTTACCCTGCGATCCGGAGTGACAACTGACTGGGACCCCACGCTAACTGAACTAAATAGGGAAAAAAAACCAGGCCGGCACGAGAAAAATGAACGAAAACACACCGGACATGAAGCAACTGAACTAATCAACGGCCCCGAGGAAATCCTTACGAAAAGCATGCAAAACAAGTCACAATTACGGCCCCGCACCAACCCAACCCTGCAGCACATGCACATGGTACTAAGTCTTAATTAACCCTCCCAAAATGTAATCATCTATTTAAAAAACCTGACAACAACTGGCAAAACCCGTGCAACAGCATGAGACGCCTAATGCTGAACTTAAAGGCAGATCACACCGCTTAAAGGCCCCCAAGCCCCACCCGATAAACTTATTTACAGAACACATTTTACTATCGAGTCGTGACAGAACCCCCCCCTAGGCTTAGACTCTCCCGTCTAAGTCGATAACCAAGAACGACTCGAGAAAATGTGTTCCAACATTTTCCTGGGACACGCAGATCGACCGTAGTGGAACCGTCTGTCCTTCCCTGCGACGACGTCTTCGTGGAGTCCTATCTTCCTCCTGCAACCCCATCAAGTCCCGCTCTGTCACTTCACCGAGTAAACCAAACCTCTGCTTCCACCTCTTCTTCCTCCTCCCCTTCCCCTTCTCCCTCCTCTTCTTCCTCTTCCTCTGGCCCGGATTCCTCCGAGTCTGGACCAAGCAGCGAACTCCACCTCCACACCTGGTCTCCACCACCCTCAAGGTAACCGGCCGTTGGGTGTCCCTAGCCCGAACCCGTGGTGCTTGCCGAAGCTGGCGCCGGCCGTGTGCCTCCTCCATCTCATCGCGCGGTGTCGGCAGCTCCTCGTTGTGCCTGGCAGCGACCATCTCCAGCTCCTTCTGCGCTTGCAGCTCCACCTTGGCGTGCCCCAGCTCCAAGGACAGCTGGCTCTGCGTGTGGCTGCCATCCTCATGCAGCACCGGCAGTCTGTCTTGCAGTGGCTTCACATACGGCTCCTGCTCCGCTCGTAGCCCCTCCGTCAGCTGCGTCTGCAGCTGCTGGCACCGAGCCTGAAGCCCCGCCACCTCCTGTTCTAGCGGGGACAGCTTCCGTATCTGCTCCTCCAGCTCCAACACCTTGTCCTTGGTACCGTGGAGCTGCCTGGCCATGGAATTTCTCTCCTCTTCAATCTGTGCCTGGCTCTGGGCATGCTCAGTCTGCACTTCCTGTAGCCTCTCCCCGCTCTCTTGAGCCTCCAATCCTGCCTGAGACTCGTCCTCCCCACGCCGCCGCTCCCGCTTGCTCATTTCCGCCGTGCAGAACCGCTCCCTCTCCTCCATCACTGTCTGCTGTGCCTCCTGGTGACTGCTCTGCATGGCCTGCATCTCTTCCGAGTACTTGTGGCGCAGGCTGTCACGCTGGGCCTGTGCTGCCTGCCCCTGCTGCTGCTCCTTGCTGGCCAGCTCTGCTGCATGCTGCGTCCTCAGTTCCTCCAGACTGGCCTGACTCTGCTGCCTGCTTTGCTCCAGCTCGGACTGCAGCGCTGCTGTCTTGGTCTGCAAGTCCTCCTCCAGCTCCATCTTCTCCGACTTCAGTTGATCCACCAACCCCAGTAGTTGGTCCTTCTCCGACACGGCAGCCATTCTCTGCCGTTCCCTCTCCTCCAGTGCCACCTTCATCTCCTCCTTCACCTGCAGCTGTTGCAGTAGCCCCTGCTCCTTGGAAATCAAACTCTCGTCGTGGCTGCGCTGAAGCTGTTCCACCTTCTCCTTCCACTCTTGCTGGCATCGAGTTACAGCAGCCTGCACCTGCTCCGCTATCTGCTTCTCCGCCTCCTGCTGTAGTAGGGTGATGGCGGCGGCCTGGCCTCGAGACAGTTCCAACACCAGCCTTTCCTTCTCCTCCTCCAGAGTCTGCACTGCCCGCTGCACCCGCTCCTCCGTCTCTTCTTGCAGCTGCCGCTTCTCCTCCAGCCGCCCAATGATCTCCCTCGATCTTCTAAACCACTCCTCCCCTGACTTCTCCAGCTTCTCTGACTTGTCCTGGAGTACCTGCCGCTGTTGGCTGGTGATCTGGAGCTGTTCCCGAATGTGGCGGAGTTCTTCATCCTTGGCTCCTATCTCTTCCAACATGGTCTTCTTGACTTCAGCAATGGCCCCCTCGTGGTCAGACTTCAGCTGCTCGATGACGCGCCTGGCCTTACGGATCTGGTTCTGCAGTTTGCCAACTTCTGGAGATGCAGAGCCACCATCACCTTCCCGAAGCTTGTCCACCTTACGACTCGTGTCCTCCAGCCTCTGACCCAAAGCCTCTTTCTCCGACCTGGCCAGCAGCGTTCTCCCCTCGCCAGCACGTAGCGTCTCCCTGCACTTGCGCAGAAGCACTTCCTGCCGCTTCACCTCTTCCCGTTCGTGCCGATCCCGCTCTCTCTGCCTCACGGCCAATTCCCGCAGTCGCCCCGCCTTCTCCTCCTGGTACCTTAGCCACTCCAACTTCCGCTCCATCCCGAAGCGTTGGGCACCAAATACTGCTGCAACACGACACAAAATCACAAAAGACAACACATTAGCCAGGGGTATGTAAGCGGAAGTGCATCCCGGACGAGCCCCCACTGTCAAGAGCTGGTTGGTGGTGATGGCTGGTACTCACACTCTTGATCTGTAAACTGGAAATCACTCCCTACCCCTGGGCTACTTGGGGAAAGACGTACACGAGATAGAACACGAAAGCATAGGTAAACGAATAACAAAAGGATTTAATACACACAGGAACACAAGAACCAGATTACACACTCTGACTTCCCATCCACAATACAACTCGCAACCCTACATCTCCACCGCAAACATCCCAAACCCCTTCCCTTCCGCCGCACAAATCCCAACACCCTTCACTCCACAGTTCAACTCCCACAGCACTTCCCTTCCACAGTCCAAATCCCAAACTCCACCGCCACAGTCCAAATCACACAGCACTTTCCCCTTCAGTCCAAATCCCCAAACACTTCACCTCCACAATCCAAATCACAACGCCTTCCCATCCGCAGCACCGATCATAAACCCTTCCTCTTCACAGCTCAAATCACACTCCTTCACCTTCACAACACAAAATCACAACCCAAAACCCCTCCACAACTCAAAATCACAGCCACCACTCAAAGTCCAACCCTTCACCTTCACAGCCCCAAAAATCACCAACTCTTCACTTCCACAGCACAACTCACAAACCCTTCACATCACCAAACCACCAGCCCTTCCCTTCATAGTCCAAATGTCACCACACTTCCCCTCCTCAGTCCAGATCACCAAACCCCTTCCCCTCACAGTCCAAATCCTTCACCGCCACAGTCCAAGGAAAATACTTCACCTCCGCAGTCACAAACACTTCACCTCCGCGTCACAACTCATCAAACCTTCACTTTCCCATCACAAAGCACCAAACCTTCACCCTACCTCACCAATCACCAAATACTCCACCGCACCGTCAAAACCCCAAACCCTTCACTCCTACAATCCAAAACGCAAACTCCACCGCCACCCTACCCACCAGGATCTGAAATAAACAAAACAACAAGCAATAGTAATTTTACCCACGCTAACCACACAAGCGCCGACGCGTACGCGGTAAAACCTAAAAGAAACAGAAGGAGAACCAAATACCATAACCACTTACCCTGCGATCCGGAGTGACAACTGACTGGGACCCCACGCTAACTGAACTAAATAGGGAAAAAAAACCAGGCCGGCACGAGAAAAATGAACGAAAACACACCGGACATGAAGCAACTGAACTAATCAACGGCCCCGAGGAAATCCTTACGAAAAGCATGCAAAACAAGTCACAATTACGGCCCCGCACCAACCCAACCCTGCAGCACATGCACATGGTACTAAGTCTTAATTAACCCTCCCAAAATGTAATCATCTATTTAAAAAACCTGACAACAACTGGCAAAACCCGTGCAACAGCATGAGACGCCTAATGCTGAACTTAAAGGCAGATCACACCGCTTAAAGGCCCCCAAGCCCCACCCGATAAACTTATTTACAGAACACATTTTACTATCGAGTCGTGACATGCATGTACACGTGAAGTTACTCCTTCCCTATTCTTGACAATTGCATTTCCACGATTTGTTTGGACTCTTTATTCCCTTGTCATGGAATCAGTCGACGGTCACAATCAAATACCTTCCCGGGATATGAAGCCTTTACTGGAACAGCAAGACCACGGACAGGCAGTCACAATCAAATATCTTCCCGGAAAAGTCTTTATTGAAAAAGTTCAGTTTGAGAGAGATTTACGTGGACATTTTATTCAGCCAAGCTTTGAATCAATGCAGGCAGATGTTAATTGTTTGCTATCACCCTTATTAAATTTAAAGGACTCTGGGGCTGCTCTTTTAGTTCTGGGTTTGGATGCTTGAATTTTATACTGCTACTTTCCACCCCTCCAGTTGTGGGAATATGCCACTACTTTAATGTACATTTCTAATGGTAAATATACAATACGAAATTCAAGGCTGTCAGAGTGTTTGCTAGGTGTCTGATTTTGCGACCAGACTACAGGTGCTGTAAGAGAGAGTGAATCCATATTTTCCCCGTCCCAGGGATTGAACCGCGGCACTACGCCTGCACGTAATCAAACGCCAAAGCTTGCTCCCCTAAATCCGCCCGTCAAAAGACAGGGT
>JAWQFJ010002543.1:87929-100734 GCA_034096865.1 Theodoxus fluviatilis
TTGTGAGTGCGCAGGTCACTTATTCCTAATCTAAGGCGTATCATTGCATCCCTAAACTTTCCTATTTCTATGGTACTAAGATATTTCTCACATTCGAATGAATCTTTATGGACACTGTATACCAGGTAACGTTCGCTTTCATTTAATCTACTATGCCATTCCTGTCTGAAGCAATCTTGTAGTCTGACTTTAAAGTTTCTGAGAAAGCTCCTTTCATTATTTGTTCCTCTATTCAACCAAACAAAGGCAAACCCTGATTTACACAGACAGTCTCTTACCGACTTTAACCAGTTCATATCGTCAGGGACTGATATACCTTCTAGCATGAGGAGCGCCTGTCTAGGTAATCTGTCATCTGGCATTCTTTGGAGTCTAAACCAGTACTTAATGGCCCTAACTGTGCTATTCACTATGATAGGGAATCTTCCCGTTTCACCATAGACTAAATTATTTGGCGTCTTAGTATTTACATTCAAATATCGCTTGCAAACAAATAGGTGTGCTTTCTCAACATTTGTGTGCAACCTTAAACCATCCACAGTTCAGATGCATACAACAGGGAAGGCTGTATCTGCGCATCAAATAATTTGAAAAAGGTGTTTGGTTTATGGTTGTGCAATGTCCACATCATCTTAAGTAATGGGACTGTTTTCTGCTTTGTGGGAGAGAGAGAGAGAGAGAGAGAGAGAGAGAGAGTGAGAGAGCGCGATTAAGAGAGAGAGAGAGAGAGAGAGAGCGATTAAAAGAGAGAGAGAACGATTAAAGGAGAGAGAGAGATAGATTAAAAGAGAGAGAGCGATTAAAAGAGAGAGAGAGATTAAGAGAGAGAGATTAAGAGAGAGAGAGAGAGAGAGAGAGAGAGAGAGAGAGATGGGTGGACGGGCGGGCGGACGGACGGATGGACGGACGAAGTACATAAACTCATGAGTTCTTCAGAATAAAGCTGTTTGTTTCTCTGTGCCAAAATATATTTCCTCTCGTCTCTATAAGTATTATCCTACCCCCCTCTCTCTCCCTCTCTTTCTCTCTTTCCCTCTCTTTCTCTTTCTCTCTCTCTTTCTCTTCCTCTCTTTCTCTCTCTTTCTCTCTCTTTGTCTTTCTCTGTCTCTTTCTTTCTCTCTTTCTCTTTCTTTTTCTCTATCTCTCTCTCACTCTCACTCTCACTCCGTGTGTGTGTGTGTGTGTGTGTGTGTGTGTGTGTGTGCGTGCGCGAGTGCGCGCGCGTGTGTAAATACATGCGCCCCATGTCAATAGTTACAAATTGAGCCGTGCATGACGAACTTGTTTAAGAACAGAGAGTTTTGCAATGCCAGCTTGCTGAGACGATGTCCACAAACATTTCACTTTCTTTCTATTGTTGATTTCTTTGAGGTGTTCGACAAGATAGAAAGAATCCCACCGGGTCTTATCCACGAGTGACCACACCGTCCTCACGAATTTTATTATATTTTCATATCATCGACGCCGTTGTATTTTTGAACATCATACATGTATTTTCCTAATGTGTGCTGTTCCCTGAGTTTAGCCAGACTTGATCACTCTCGTGCCTGACTCGTCAGGAAAACTCCATTCCAACACAGACTGACGTGTAGATGCATTCATATCGTCTGTGCAGTTGCTTCCGTTCCACACTGCGTTCGCCAGTCACCAGCGATCGTGGAGCTGTCCCGTAGTGGGGAGCCCCGCGCTATTCTGACCCAAAATAAGTTGACGCACCAACACAATAGCTGCGCTTTTGCCATTGGTGGAGAGGAAAGGGAACTCCCGTGTGTCACGATAAAAAGCAGTTGTCACTGGCCAATCAACATGGAAAACCAACCGTTGAATGTGACGCATTAATGCTATTTATATCGTGTTTGTGCGACGTCACTGAATGTTAGAGGAACGTTGCGAGTATCACGCAAGAGACATGTATTGTAAGTTTATTTATAGACAGGCAGCTTGATCTCTTCAGGAAATTCCCGCGTTCCCACTTTCCTGCTCGCCTACCCTTTTTTTCTCGTCATCACGCGTTGAATGCGGAAAATACCTGCTAAGGCTGAATATAGTCATTAGTCTTGCTCTGTTAGTGCCCCTCTCTCTCTCTCTTTCTCTCATGTTTCGTCGATGACCTGAAATTTTTTCCTCTCGATAATTTTCACACGTTTTCAATCGCTACCAATTCTGACTTTTGCCCATGACTTAAGATTTGATACTCATCGTGTGAAATGTGTGATCAGCCCACGTGTTTCGCTTGACACTAACAAAACCTATTGTGGGATACGGAAATGATAAGGATATAGGAAGCGGTGGAAAGCAGGAGGTAATTCTCGTTAGTGACTGTGTAACAGGAGTCAAGACAAGAAGTGAACGCGTGACGACCTGATGACACGAGTAGACTCTCAGAAGATCACCGTGTGAGGCGGAACGATTTCAAGAAAGTACATTGTTTCTTCACTTCAGATTTGAGAGAGTTTTATTCTACGCTCTCGTCTACGTGCAGAACATGCAATTTAGATTCACAGGGCGCGCGTTTGAGGAGCCAGCACCTACAGCGAATCAAACAAATCCCAAAGCAATTTTCTGAAGACTATTTGTAATGACCGCTCCGTGCCACACTACTTCAACGGTGGACGAGGAGCTGTGTGTTCAGCCAGAGGAAGGTTCGTTTCCTAACTGTTGTCTTAGACCTGTTTGCGGGAGTCTCTGTGCGGCATCTCTTTCCTCTGTCTCCTGAGGACAGCATCCGACAAACGGCGAGTCACCTTCGAAGACCCTGAGGTCAACTGCTACGCAACCTCACTAGTGGTTCTACCTCTTCTCCGACAAATCCACCCATCCATATCAACCCACCCCACCCTCTAGACACCCGCCACCCCAGCCCATCCCACCCTACCCTACCCCTTAGATCCCCCACCCCACCTCACCCCACCCCACCCTCTCCCCTCCCTTATCGAATCTCGGTCCCGCCCTGACAGTGGCTGTTTTGGGGAAACCGTTTCTTCCACGAGGACGAGCATCCTCGTGCCTGAACAATGGCGTGCCTTGTTGTTTGCGGTTTGTGGTTCTCTTCCGTTTTCATTTCGTTGACTTGCCGATGTGCTTCCAACAACCGTGTTTTTTCAGCCCTGAACGTATTCCACCATTTTTCTGGTTCGTTTCATCCGCATTTCCCACGTGGGGTCTTTCCCTCCCTCCGTGTTGTTCCTCTAGGGAGACGTCCGCTTGGAAGAAATAATTTTTAGCTTCTCTGTTTGCACAATCTTCATGTGCGCCCCTGGTTTTCAAGGGCGTGTAAGTTTTGATAGCCATAGATTTGGGAGGGATCGCTAATTTACATATATTTGTTGATTTATTCATTCGTTTGTTCATTCCTCTATTCATTTTCCCTTTCGTTCGTATCTTCGTTTGTTCATTTTTTCGTTCCTTTGTTGTTTGTCAGTTTCTTTCGTTTATTGATTTTTGGGGGTTTATTTTTCTTCATTTTTTTCGGCTATCAATTTGCCCATTCGTGTGTTGAATTCTTTACTGATATATTCTCACATTCATTGCCTAATTATTTTAGGCTTCATTCATTGATTCATTCATCCATCCATTCATTCATTCATTCATCCATCCATCCATTCATTCATTCATTCATCCATCCATCCATCCATCCATCCATCCATCCATTCATTCATTCACTCTATCCACAGACGCAGGGTGTTCTCCAAGACTGTGGCGCTTCCTGGGATGGCACCTCCGTGGCTGGCCTCCCGGGGACCTGATCCAGCTGTTGGATCGTCAGCAGGGACTCTTCCTGCTGTCCCAGCCCGAGGAGCTTGCCAGGCTGTGGGGCCAGGTCAAGAGAAACTCAGCCATGACCTACGAGAAGTTCAGCAGAGGCCTTCGGTAAGCACGGCTTGAGGATTGCAAAATCCTCGTGGATGCTTCCACCGGGCTCCGTCACTACAGGGCTGTGGCCTCGTGGATGCTTCCATGGGGCTCCGTCACTACAGGGCTCTGGCCTCGTGGTTACTTCCACCGGGCTCCGTCACTAGAGGGCTCTGGCCTCGTGGATACTTCCATGGAGCTCCGTCACTAGAGGGCTCTGGCCTCGTGGTTACTTCCACCGGGCTCCGTCACTACAGGGCTCTGGCCTCGTGGATACTTCCATGGGGCTCCGTCACTAGAGGGCTCTGGCCTCGTGGTTACTTCCACTGGGCTCCGTCACTACAGGGCTCTGGCCTCGTGGTTACTTCCACCGGGCTCCGTCACTACAGGGCTCTGGCCTCGGGGATACTTCCATGGGGCTCCGTCACTAGAGGGCTCTGGCCTCGTGGATACTTCCATGGGGCTCCGTCACTAGAGGGCTCTGGCCTCGTGGTTACTTCCACTGGGCTCCGTCACTACAGGGCTCTGGCCTCGTGGATACTTCCATGGGGCTCCGTCACTACAGGGCTCTGGCCTCGTGGATACTTCCATGGGGCTCCGTCACTAGAGGGCTCTGGCCTCGTGGTTACTTCCACCGGGCTCCGTCACTACAGGGCTCTGGCCTCGTGGATACTTCCATGGGGCTCCGTCACTAGAGGGCTCTGGCCTCGTGGATACTTCCATGGGGCTCCGTCACTAGAGGGCTCTGGCCTCGTGGTTACTTCCACTGGGCTCCGTCACTACAGGGCTCTGGCCTCGTGGATACTTCCATGGGGCTCCGTCACTACAGGGCTCTGGCCTCGTGGATACTTCCATGGGGCTCCGTCACTAGAGGGCTCTGGCCTCGTGGTTACTTCCACGGGGCTCCGTCACTACAGGGCTCTGGCCTCGTGGTTACTTCCACCGGGCTCCGTCACTACAGGGCTCTGGCCTCGTGGATACTTCCATGGGGCTCCGTCACTAGAGGGCTCTGGCCTCGTGGTTACTTCCACTGGGCTCCGTCTCTACAGGGCTCTGGCCTCGTGGTTACTTCCACCGGGCTCCGTCACTAGAGGGCTCTGGCCTCGTGGATACTTCCACGGGGCTCCGTCACTAGAGGGCTCTGGCCTCGTGGTTACTTCCACCGGGCTCCGTCACCACAGGGCTCTGGCCTCGTGGATGAGGCGCTCGCCTCCTGTCGCTAGGGGTTTGGCAGCTGCGGTGTTGCAAACTGCACGGATCCTACAGTTGCATCCTTGGGTAAGGTACTTCACCAGAACTGCGTCTCGTACTGAGGAGTAAAACCGGTTAAAAGGCGATGCACAGAGGCGACCTGGGGTGGCATTCATTATAGATAAATTCCTAACAAGGACAAAAGTATGTGGTAGTATTAGTAGTAGTAGTGGCAGTAGCAGTAGTGGCAGTAGCAGTAGAAGCAGTAGAAGTGGTAGTAGTAGTGGCAACAGCAGCAGGAGCAGCAGTAGTAGTGACAGTAGTAGTAGTAGTAGTAGTAGTAGTAGTAGTCTTAGTAGTAGTAGTAGTAGTCTTAGTAGTAGTAGTAGTAGTAGTAGTAGTAGTAGTAGTAGTAGTAGTAGTAGTAGTAGTAGTAGTAGTAGGAGGAGGAGGAGGAGGAGGAGGAGGAGGAGGAGGAGGAGGAGGCAAACATTTTGTGTTATCATTGTTTCATACAGTGCTATGTCCGATTCGAAAAATGTCATGTGTTGTTTTTGTTACATGTACTTGTTCTGGTTACTCGGGATAGAAGTACGCGTATTGAGATTCAGCACATTTCTTTGTCAACAACCATCTCCTCGTTCACTTTAACACCCCAACCTCCCTCCCTACCTCCCACACCCACACACACACATACACACCCCATTTGCCTCCCCAACAATCCTCTTGCATCACATTACAGAGTGTCAGGTAACTATTTGACGCTCCTGAGTCACATCCTGGTTGCAGTTTTACCAGTGCCCCGTGTTGCACATTTGTGTTACGCAGCTGTGGCAGTGGTCAGGACTGTCAAGCTGTTGCAAAGACTTCTCGCTCCACCTAGCAGAGGCAGTTTTTCAGAGTCGCTGGTCGAAATTACGTGTAAAGTGATAAAAACTGTCAATAGAAAGGAGTTGAAGACATGCTCGTGCTGAATTTTTATGGGGCTGTAATGCCATGTATCGCAAGTTCTACTCAAATACTCATTCTAAAGGCAACTTTCTAAAATTTGAGGTAGATTTGGCATGGTAGTCCAATAGCTCTCTGGAAACTGAAACTTTTCTATCGTAGTTTTATGCCTGTATTGGTGATGTTGAGATCGCGATACTGCTGTCGAGGCCAAAACGAGTTAGAGGTGAGAATGACAAGTTTGATTTCTATTGGCTTGCAGTGTTAAGGATTTAGTAGTTACATAACTGAGTTGAAATCAATGCATAGATTACGCCTAAGGACTGTAACTGTTCTCATTTTGGTCCATTGATTGTTTCGTTCCAGGTACTACTACAAGACGGGAGTTCTGACCAAGGTGCGCGGCAAGCTCAAGTACCGCTTCAACATCCAGTCCCCCGAGTGGCGACAGATCTGGGAAATGAAATGTCCGTCGTCGTCCTCCCCCTCGGTCACCCCTTCTCTTGCCAGCGTCACTCAGAGCGAGACAGAGACGGGGACTAATCTCTCTACTCAAATCCAAGACTTGCCGACCCAACCTGCTCCCCAAGGCAGGGTGATGGCAGACCCTGTTCGGCCCAGGCAGTACTCCTCGCAGTCCCTTCCACCAAGTGCCATCCACGGCGACGAGATTTCTCGACCAGTGGAGAGGAAGTACTCCCCGAAGCTCTCTGCCTTCCTGCCAGGAAGCTCCCTTCCCGCTCAAGATCCTCCAACGTCCTCCAGCAGTCTGGGTCTGGAGATGCCGCCATGGTCTTCCGGTCTGGTCACCGTGAAGATGGAGGACGTCTCGAGGTCAAGCGGATGCTCGACGGCGCCTTCTTACGGTTCTCACCTGTCCACGCCACCAGCTGTGTCGCAGCATTCCCAGCCACAGCTCGCCCTTTCGGCACAGGCCACTTTCCAGAGCAAGAGGAAATGTCCCACACCTTCAGGCCACTCCTGGATGGTATCTGGCACCTCCCATGGCGCCTCCCCCCTTCCCCCCGTCTGGTCTGGCTACTCGGACACAGAGTCGGGGGCAAGAGCACCCACCTTCACATCCACCAGTTGGGCAGCATCTGGCCGCAAACGACGTCTCAGTCCACCCTCCGAGGCCTTCGGAGGGCCTGCCCCGCCAGCAGGTGCTACACCGCCCACTTGCATGGCCATGCCCCCAAGTAAGGCTCCGCCCACCTGCATGGTTATATCTACTTGCATGGCCGCGCCTACTTGTACAGCCAGACCCATTTGCACGGCCACGCCCCCAAGTACGACTCCGCCCACCTGCATGGTCCTATCTACTTGCATGGCCGCGCCTACTTGTACAACCAGACCCACTTGCACGGCCACTCCCCCAAGTAAGACTCCGCCCACCTGCATGGTCCTATCTACTTGCATGGCCGCGCCTACTTGTACAACCAGACCCACTTGCACGGCCACGCCCCCAAGTAAGACTCCGCCCACCTGCATGGTCTTGTCTACTTGCATGGCTGCGCCTCATTGTACAACCACGTCCACTTGCACGGCCACGCCCCCAAATAAGGCTCCGCCCACCTGCATGGTCTTGTCTACTTGCATGGCCGCGCCTACTTGTACAACCACGTCCACTTGCATGGCCACGCCCCCAAGTAAGACTCCGCCCACCTGCATGGTCTTGTCTACTTGCATCGCCGCGCCTACTTGTACAGCCACGCCTACATATGCAGCAACGCCCACTTGCATGGCCACGCCCCCAAGTAAGACCCGTCCTCCTATTTGATCTATGACACTTTTGTAGCAACACCCACTTACACAGCCACGCTTACTTGGACAGTAACGCCCTTAAGTAAAACCCCGCCCACGTGTATGGTGGTAGGCATGACCATGCTTACTTACACAACCATGCTTTCCTGTTCAGCCACGACCACTTGTAAGGCTATGCACTACAGAAAAACGCTCCCATCTGCATGATCTTTTTTTAAAATGGACCTTGGTTACTTCGCCTACCTGCATTATCCTATCTGCTTTAATGGCAAAGCTCTCTGTATATAAACATCCATAATTTTCACATGCATTAAAAAATAAACAGTGGGTTCTCACTGCGAAAGTAATTTCTGTAAAGAGCGATAACAAGTCTGTGTTTGCATCTTTCTGAATATACGGGATGTACAGATGCTTGGGACATATTTTACCTATCTCTTCTAGCGTCTTTCCATCCGCCCATCCATCGTTCCCTCTACCCTCTTTTTTTGTCCGTCAGTGTGTCTGCCTATATGTATGTCTGTGTGTCCGTGTGTCTGTCTTTTTGTGTGAGAGTATGTGTGTGTGAATGAGTGCATGGTGAGTGTGTGTGCGCGCGCGCATGTGTATGTGTGTGTGCGTGCGCATGTGTGTGTGTGTGTATGTGTGTGTACTGAGTGTCGTTGCGTTTGTATGTGTAAATTGTGTGTGTGTGTGTGTGTGTGTGTGTGTGTGTGTGTGCGTGCTCGCACGCATGCCTCTCTCTCTCTCTCTCTCTCTCTTTCTCTCGCTCTCTCTCTCTCTTTCTCTCGCTCTCTCTCTCTCTCTCTCTCTCTCTCTCTCTCTCTCTCTCTCTCTCTCCTCTCTCTCTCTCTCTCACCTCTCTCTCTCTCTCTCTCTCCTCTCTCTCTCTCTCTCTTTCTCTCGTTTCTTTATCCACCTCGTCCCCACCCTTCATGTGTGTTTATACATATATGTATATTTGACTCAATTCTCTCCTAAAAAGGGCAATCCTGGGACCAGAGCTGGACATCACCTGCTCCACACGCCACGCATGCCGGGCACGAGGCTACAGCGCGACAGTGGCCCTATGGCCCACAAAGAGAGCCCCAGCACCAACGAAGTGCGGGCCACCACCCCTACCAAACCCAGGGTCAGGAGAGGGCATCGGTCTCGACGAGGAACATGACCCCGTTCAGGAGGCCCAGGCGACATTTTGAGAGTTTCACGATGACCTACGACCCCACGTCTTTTTACTCTCAACAGACCCCTGTCTCAGACCCTCGCATGCAAGGATTACAGGCTTTTGGACCGAGCACTTCCATGGAACCGCTGACTTCCATGATTTCAACCGCTTCGATGATGCCTCCTTCATGCATGGCCCCGCCCATATCTTTTGGTGTGACCACTTCCTCGGGCACTCCCGCTTCTTTGGCTCCGCCTTCCTGCATGGCCCCATCCTGTTCTATGCTCACACCCATTTCTTCGACCTCGCCCAGCTGCCAGGCCTCCTCCAGAGGGCGAGAGAGTCCAGTCTCCATGCGGCTTGACTTGACGGACGATGAGATACTGGACATGTTCTGAGGGGAAAACGCCTGCTTTGGTTGCAAGCGAGATTGAGCGAGCTGCATGGACAGGGGAGTATAAATGTGCCAAAATCTCATCCAGCAACAGATGACGTTTGGCTAATATCATTCACTTTTGAAGGCAATGCGTGTGTGAAACAGTAACTCCAGGGACGACGCAGATCCGAGCTGACACTCAAAAATAGCTGTGCCTTTTGCTCAAGAGGCCTGCCACAACATTTACGTAGGTCGTTTCGCTTATCCAAGACTCTTCGGCGCGCGCATCTCTCGATGGTGCTGTGAGTTAATGTGCCTAGACGCCACGTCTTAGCCCCGTACCCTGTAGGCATAGGTTCGTTCAGACGTGTCTCCTTTCCTCCCTTTTCCCTACACCACCGTGCCTGATCCAGCAGTGACAGTGACTTGCTATATTGCCCATTGTAGCCAATGCAGTAAATTCCTGCAATCATTCTGTGGCACACTGATTACCATTCACGGCGATTGAGTTAAAAGAGAAAACAATAAGCATTTGTCAAATCTTGACAGAGAGATTTTACAGGTATCATGATTAACCTCTCACATCGCTCCGCCCACAGCTGATTCTGAGACCAAAAGTTCTTCTAATAAATTTAAAACTATTGAAAACTGCAGTCCAGTCACGAACTGTTTCCTACGACGATCGCTGAAAGCCCGTCCTACACACACACACACACACACACACACACACACACACACACACCATCCCCCACGCACGCACACACACACACACACACACACATACATACACACCATCCCCCCCCCCCCCCCACACACACACACATACACACACACACATCATCCCCCACGCACACACACACACACACACACACACACACACACACAAACACACACACACATACATACATACATACATACATACATACATACATACATACATACACACCATCCCCCACGCACGCGCACACACACACACACACACACACATACATACATACACACCATCCCCCACGCACACATTTTGACTATGCCGAGGTTTTTCTCCCTGGAGTGTAAGCACTGTTTATGTCTCTAACACGAGTCCGCTTGACTAAGAAAACTGCTGCCACGGGGAAACTGCGTGCGATGACGACACGTACACGCGCGCCGATTGGCTGGCGAAATGCGCGGTGGGCGTTGCTACGAGAGGTTAATTCTTTTATTCTTTCATGAACTTAGATTTCAAAAGGGAGATCCCGAGTTCGATCCCCGCCAGAGACCATAAACATTTCCCCTCATACCCTTTTGGTTATGTGTGAGAAACGTGTCACTCTCTGCAAGCATGGTGCATAGGGATGTACATAAGCCGGTGTATCAGGCAGCTGTTTCAGTAGAAGCTAAACGTTGTTGCGATTAGTTCTTTGCTTCATGACTTTTTTGCTAGTCATTTTGCTTCAGATTCTGATTATTCGCGTTCCTGTTTTTCTTGAATCATGTATCCCCGATATCCCAACCTAGTCAAGGTTGTATACGTTATGCACTGCTTGCCATGTCGACAAAACCTCTGGTTGCATTTTCTGAAAGAGGAAGGAAAGGAAATGATATACAACATACAGAAGCAGAGAGAGATTTGGTATTTTTCTTATACATGCATACACGCATAAATGCAAGCGCATGAACATTTTTATTCACAGTTTCTACATTTAAATACAAATACTGGCGCTGGCGAACGTGCACACATATATTCATACATTAATGCATTCGCACATGCGAACACGTACGTAAGCATGTGCACATATAACGTTCATGTATGTAGTTAACACGCTCTCTCTCTCTCTCTCTCTCTCTCTCTCTCTCTCTCTCTCTCTCTCTCTCTCTCTCTCTCTCTCTCCTACACACACATGTGCGCATTCACACAGAACACACACACACCCACACACACTCACACGCACACACATGCACACATACACGCACACACACATACACACACGTGCGCGCGCGCGGGAACTCGCTCATTCGCTTAAGCTCGCATTCACCCAACCACAAATATAAATCTCGTTTGCATACGTACACACCCGCCACCAGCCATCCCCATCACACACAAAGCAACGACGGTAACAGAGACTCACATGATTGTGGTATAGGGTCTATGCTGGTCGTTCCTAAGTGGCTTAAACAATTTTTTATGACTGTAGAAGAAAACGGAGACCAGAGGAAAATTGCGGTGTGCTAGCTTTGTGTTCAGTATCCTCAAAGAGGAAAAATTACATGCGGAACATCGTGAGTCATTCATATGCTGATTATTGTATTCAAGTTTATATTTCTATTCGTGTGTGTGTGTGTGTGTGTGTGTGTGTGTGTGTGTGTGTGTGTGTGTGTGTGTGTGTGTGTGTGTTTGCGTGTGTGTGTGCTTATAGGCTTTTATGATTACTGTGTTTTCAAATCGGGCTTAATTTTTTTCTCTCTCCTAGCAATTGCTTTGATTAGTGGCACATCTACAAAAGAATAAATGTGAGGATTCAAGCACTCAAGTGATTAGAGAAAACACGAGACATCTCCAGAGGCTAGTTTTTGAAATGTTATTTAATTGTTTTAACTTGGTGGAAATTGGATATCGGGTTGTTCCGACACTCCATTTTTGTACCAACAAGACAAAAAGAATACGCGGTATTGTCTTGTCAATGTTTTGTATGTCTACCTGCTTTCATGAAAAATATAGGACCACTCCTTTGTCACAAGTTTAATTTTTATTTATTTATCAAAGCTCTGAAGGGCAATGACAAATTCCGGATTATTTTCGCATTGTTTAGGTATATGTAAAATATACCTCGATGCACTTGTCTCAGAACTTTAAGAAAAATAGTCGAGGAAAATAATCAACATTTGACCAAAAAAAGTACGAATTCATTCAGTACTGATTTGAAATGTATACGTGAACATTTGAAATACCAATGTTTGTGTTTACTCGACAGGTGCGGACTTGATTCAACGTTATAAAGGGAAGCAACCCCTGTCGCGGGTTTTACGAGTTGCCTCCCCTAGTTTGTCAATTCGCAACACAAGTTTCACACACCTTTGTGGCACGAACACTGATGCAGTTGGCATGTGATCACTGTCAGACCGGTCTCCGCTTTTCACGCGTGTAGCAGAAGATTCCCAATCAATTGTGTACTGATTTTGCACTGGAACTAAAGCCATTTGCACGTTTAGTTGAGTTCCATGGGTGTACTGCAGCTGCCAACGGCTGCAGGGGAAGCTGTTCATGACAGTTGAATCGTCACGTGTTTGTTTTCCAACAATTGGTTAGTCATTGGTCTTCGCAGATATCAGTATTGTTACCATTTTCTCGCCCGTTAATGTACACATGGTTCTTTCATCCCATATTTTCATTTATTTATTGATTCTTATTTTCCATGTCATTGAAAAAGGGAGTGGATTTTTTTTTCTCTGAGTGGGAAAGTAAAAGCATTGAACATGACATATGGTGTTATCTCAACCATATTTTTGTTACGGTGGTTGTTGATGCATTGGTG
>JAWQFJ010002543.1:100756-110756 GCA_034096865.1 Theodoxus fluviatilis
CGATCACTACGTGGCGTCTTGTACTCCTACCTCTTTCGCGGTGCGGGGTACGGCGGCGATAATGTGCGCAAGGACGGCTCTGCTTCTAAGAAACAGAGCACTACTTCTGTGCCTTCTTTCTCATGTTATGTCGGGTTTTGCGGTCTAGGTCGAGATTCCTCGACTGACCTCTGTCAGCGGCTACGGCGGACGTTGCGTCAGCGGAGATTTCTCCTCTCGACTCTTCTTCCTGTTCGGGCTTGCTGTCTTGGGGTACGGCCACGGGTGTGGTTTGCGTTCCTGCCTTGGACCTCCCCGCCCCCCCCCCCCCCCCCCACCCCACCCCACCCCCAGCACCTGATGCGTGTTTGATTCTTTTGTCTGTGACTGCCTTCCTTTCAGTTTTTCTCTTTCTGTTCGAAGGCAGTTCGTACAGGCTGGGCCTTGCGGCTGAGCGCTCAGAGGCGATGCCCCTGCGGACTGGTTTGCATGCTGCCTTGGGTCACTGGCATTCCGATGATCGACATTAGCTCGTTCCGAACGGCGTCTCATCCATCAGCTTGCTACCTTGGATCCCTGGCGATCGGTGATCGACCAGTAGTTCGTTCGACAGGAGTCACGAAAGGCGGAGCTCAAGACAGGCGGAGCGTTGCTACCAACCGACTGGGTCAAAATCCGCGGCGGTTTGGTCAACCTCCGGCCTGCGTTCCCCGACGGTCGGCTGACCATTCGGGGGTCAGCCCTGTTTCTCCCGGATCTGGATCACGATTCCGGCATAGCATCGCTACCACCCGACTGGGTTAAAATCCGCGGCGGTGTGGTCAGCATGCAGCCTCCTTTCCCCGAGGGTCGGCTGACCTCTCGGAAGATCGTGCATTCTCTTCCAGATCTCCTGCTCCTGGTCCGTCCGGCCAGGCGTCACGATTCCGGCATAGCTTCGCTACCACCCGACTGGGTCAAAATCCGCGGCGGTGTGGTCAGCATGCAGCCTCCTTTCCCCGAGGGTCAGCTGACTGCTCGGAAGATCGTGCATTCTCTTCTGGATCTCCTGCCCCCGGTCTGTTCGGCCGGGCGTCATGATCCAGGCGCAGCATTGCTACCTACCGACTGGGTCAATCCGCTGCGGTTCGGTCAGCATGCGGCCTCCCCTTCCCGGCGATCGGACCACCGTCTCCGACCGGTTGACTGGTGGGACCGATCGGACCGGTTTCCTGACCTGGAGCGCCAGTGGTCTTCGGACATTGGCGCTCGATCCTTCTCAGACTGCTCCTTCCGACCGGGTCATACTTCGCAGCGGTTCGGTCAGCGGGCGGCCTACCATCCACGCCTTTGGATCCCTGGCGATCGGCGATCGACCAGTTGATCTTTTCGTCTGGAGTCACGATACAGGCAGAGCGTTGCTATCGACCGCACGGAAGCACTTCCCTTGCGGTTCGATCAGCATGCTGCCTTGGATCCCTGGCGATCGGCCGATCGTTCAGTAGATCTCACGCAGAACGTTGCTATCACCCTTTCGGAGGCGCTGCCTGTCCGGTCCGATAACATGCTGCCTTGACGATACAGGCGGAGTGTTGCTCTCGTCCGCACAGAGTCTATTCTCTTGCGGATCGATCAGCATGCTACCTTGGATCCCTGGCGATCGGCCGATCACCAGTCGATCGCTCGCAGAACGTTGCTATCGTCCACGACGGCTATGCCGTCCGGTTCGATCAGCATGCTGCCTTGACGATATGGGCGGAGCGTTGCTCTCGACCGCACGGATACTTTCTCTTGCGGTCCGTTCAGCATGCTGCCTTGGATTCCTGGTCATCAGCCTCTCGTCCATTCGCTGTTTTCGACCACACGGAGGAGTTGCCCGTTAGGTCCGCTCAGCGTGCTGCATGATTTTCCGACGATCGCCAGATCAATTGTTCTTCGACTGATCTATCATCGATCGTGTTCTTTCCGGCCGGGAATCGTGACACGAGGGGAGCGTTGCTGCCGACCGCACGGAATGTCTGGCCGGTTCGGTCAGCGTACTGCCTCTGGTCTCTGGGGATCAGGTGCTCGTTCGACACTTGTGTTTTTCCTTCGAGTCTGATTCTTCAGGTCATCCCTACCGGAATCGCTTCAGGCGGTGCGTCGCTCCCGTCTGCACGGAGGCTCTGTCCATGCTATCGTTTGGCTGGCTACCAGTAGATCGTGCCGGTCAGGAGTCCTTTTCCCGGCTGGGCGTTTCTGACGACCGCACATAGATTTTCCTTTGCGGTACGTTCAGTGTGCTACTTTCTTTTTGGCGATCGCTGATCATCGCTAGCTCGGGATCATTCCGGCCGGGAATCATGGCTAGTTCGACCTGTATATGTGACGTCCAGTCACTTTTCAGTCGTCAACGGAGTCGCTTGGTTTCCCGGCGATCGCCTGATCCATCGCTCTCCGGGTCTTCCCTACCTGGAATCGCGACTCAGGTGGTGCATTGCGTCCAACCGGCCGGGTTAAATCCGCGGTGGTTCGGTCAGCTTTCAGTCTTCTTCTCCGATGGTCTGCTGACCACTCGGATGATCGTGACTTTCTGTGGATCTGTTCCTCACAGTCGTTTACTCACTGAGTTGCTTTGGTTCGATCCACTCCTACGCGGGCGGACGGTCTTCACGGGTTTTTGCCGTTGGCGTCACCCGCCCTCCCCCCACGTCAGCATTCTGAGGGTGGTGCGGGATGGGTTTTCCCTCCCATTCACGGCCCTCCCGCGTCTGTCGGGGGAGACTCTTGCTTTCCTACACCCCTTTTCTCTTAAAGGTACAGGTTTTAAAGGCTGCGTTGCTTCTCTTCTGCTCAACGAGTTGTTCAGGAGATGTCACATGGTTCGGACGGGTTGCCCTCCTCGACCTCTCTGCTCTTCCCTTACGGGTGTAGCGAGTGCTCCCTCCGTTCTATGCTTTTCCTCCCCCTCGCCTTCTTCCGAAGGTGTTAGCTCGGGTAGCCTGGAGCGTTCTCGGATGTTTGGTCACCATTCTGGTCCGGAGTTTCATGGTTCCATGCTCTACTAGCTCTGGCAGATGGGGACTGCATGATCTCCATCTCTCTGCGTACGCTCTCGTGCACGTGCTAGGGATATGGCCATCCGGAAGTTTCCCTTGATGACTCTATCTGCTTGGCCTCTTCCAAACGCAGTTTGCAGAGACAGGTTTTCACTGTATCACACCTTTCTCTGTAGTTTCCACTCAGGGTTACGAACTCGATCAAGGCCACCCGTGGCTCTGTCTTGTCTTGCCTGTCTGAGGATCCCACCATTACTCCGGTTTTGGATGGGATTCTACCGGTTTCCGCGTCATCAGATTTCTTCCCAGCTGTGGGATGTTTTCTGCTTTTGAGTTTCCCTCTCCTGCAGAGTTCGATCCCATGGAGTCTGGCTCCCTTCAGCGTATCACTCAAGGCAGTCTTTTTAGTCATGCTTCATTGTGCGCGTCGCATCAGTGTTTTTCACTCTCTGCGTGTTCTCTCTTCGAACATCGAGTTCTCCGCAGGGTTACGTCGTGATTCTCTCCTTTCGGAGTTCGTTGCGAGAATCCAAACGTCTGTCCGTCAGCCGGGGTATGGGGCTTCGGGACTCTCTTGTTTCGCCAATCGAACGTTGCTGACTGTGTCGACTGTCCGGTCCGTGCACTGGTGTTTTTCCCCGGCTAGAACTCGGTCTCGTCGTTCGTCGACGTCGACTGTTTCTTCCATGTATCTTGGTCGGACCAGGTCTCTAGAAATTCCTTTCCTGCTGGATTCGTCTTTGATCACGGACGCGTTAGGAATGCACTGCTTGTTCTCCAGGTGGTGCTTCCAGGACTCCTGAGGTCCGCAAGGTTGCTACCTCGGTGGTTTTTGCCACAAATGTCTTGCTGTTCATCTCATGAGAGCAGCATTCTGGTGCAGTGACTGCGTCTTCATGCATCACTACCTGCGTGACGTTAAGTCCGTCGTCTTGATGCCAACTTTGGCATCAACAAGTTGGTTGTGGCGGGTTCGGCTGTTCACTTAAATGGTGCGTGGTCTGCTCCTCTTGCGGAGATGCACTACCCGCCTCCCTGCTTGGGTAATCTACCTAAGTTTTGTCTACTGGTACAGTATGTTTGGAAAACTTTAAGAAATTTAAACTAATTTCTATGTTTTCCTGACATACTTACCAGTAGACAAAATAATGTCCCACCCACCTCCCCTTTTTGTGCATCTTCGCTCGTTCTGGGTGTTGTGTCGAAAATTGACGTGGGGTGGCCTTAGCACGTGAGCTATGCGCACGGGCAGGAAACAGGGAGAGTTGCCTCCCTTCCACTGGCCGTGACGCGATAGATGAAGCCTTTTCATTGGCTTGTGCTAATGGCCACATGGGGAAGATTTTTGCAAATCTTTTTTCGAGGGTGAAAGGTCATATACCTAAGTTTTGTCTACTGGTAAGTATGTCAGGAAAACATAGAAATTAGTTTAAATTTCTTAAATTTTTATATATAAAGAAACACACCTCTGGATCTGCTAGAGAACTGTGGAGGATTGCTTCTGAGAAACCTGCCTGTCTTACCATACGCCATGGTCCACCCTTGCTGCCATTTCCATACTGTGCCCCCTGTGTGTTGGGGTGAGAATAAACTCCCTGTGTGTTGGGGGTTAGAAAAGGACTCCCTGTGTGTTGGAGGTAAGAATGTGCCCCCTGTGTGTTGGGGGTAAGAATGTGCCCCCTGTGAGTTGGGGGTAAGAATGTGCCCCCTGTGTGTTGGGGGTAAGAATGTGCCCCCTGTGTGTTGGGGGTAAGAATGTGCCCCCTGTGTGTTGGGGGTAAGAATGTGCCCCCTGTGTGTTGGGGGTAAGAATGTGCCCCCTGTGTGTTGGGGGTAAGAATGTGCCCCCTGTGTGTTGGGGGTAAGAATGTGCCCCCTGTGTGCTGGGGATGAGAAAGGACCCCTTGTGTGCTGGGGGTAAGAATAGACCCACTTTGTCTCCCTGCGTGTTTCGTAAAAGGGGAATAACTCTGGATGTTGGGACTTGCTTTGCTCATACCATCTGTTGTGGTTCCACAGTCATTGGCCTTAGATAACCCACACAAGCCGATAGGCTGTAAGAGTCCTCTCATTCATTCATTTGTTCATTCATTCATTCATTCATTTGTTCATTTGTTTCTTTCGTTCATTCATTCATTCATTCATTTGTTCATTTGTTTATGTTCATTCATTCATTCATTTGTTCATTTGTTAGTTCATTCATTCATTCGTTCATTCATTCATTCATTTATTCATTCATTCATTCATCCATTTCCACACGGGTCCTTGCCATCCAGTGAAGGTGTGGACTAGCTCTCCAGTTTTTCTGTCCGAACTCATTAGGAAATAAAAGTTGTGGTTACAGTAAAATGGGGAAAAAATTTGGTCGGTAGGTTGGCCTGAGTGTTATTATTATTATTTTTGTGTGTGGAAGAAACCAGATTGAACATAAATCAAGTTTCTTGTTCGGTGAAAATGCCTTTTTTAGATGTCAATAGTCAATTCCCTGAGTGCTCATAGGGTAGGAAAGAAGATACGGCAAGCAGGAATTTTTAATTTTCAATTTCTTTCCTTTTTTTTTCCTTTTTCTTTTGCATGATGGAAGAATGTGAAGGGTCGGCAATAAAATAAAGGGGGTTGGTCAGGTTACTGTTAGAGTTATCACAACTTTTTTTTCTTCATTATTACAATATGAATGACCATGTGGAGAATATTAGGAACTTTTTTTCAAGATTGTTACTTGACCACGGCATTTAGAACAAAATATTTCCTCAGGGAAAGGAAACTTGAGTATTAGCTACTGGGCTTAGCTGAGAAATAGCTGGGTATGGAAATGACAGCAAGTGTGTGTGTGTGTGTGTGTGTTTGTGCGTGTGTGTGTATGTGTGTGTGTCTGTGTGTGTGTGCGTGCGTGTGCGCGTGAATGTGTATGTGAATGTGTGCGTGTGAGTGAATGTGTGTGTGTGTGTGTGTGTGTGTGTGTATGCATGTGTGTGTGTATGTGCAGCTGCATGCAGGTGTATACATGTATGTATGCCTGTCCCCTGCAGCCTCCCCAGCCTCCCCTGCCTCCCCTTCCCACACCCAGTCTCACTGTCAATGCACTTCCACCACGCAGGGACAGACCACCTACAGCCCAAGATGATTCCATCCACCAACCTGCCCTCAGGGTGGGAGAAACGCTGGGACCGCTCCACCAACCGCTACTTCTACATCAACCACAACGAGGGCACCACCCAATGGGAACCCCCGCCCACCCCATATACCCCGTCCTCCACCCCGGGTAGGTGCAGTCAAATGGTTGGCTTCTAGTTCTATAACTTGTTATTTATTTATTCATTTTTGACTCACATGCGAAGCAAAAGTGAGTCTATGTACTCACCCGTGTCGTCCGTCCGTCCGGGCGTCCGTCCGTCCGTCCGGGCGGGCGGGCGTCCGTCCGTAAAAAACTTAAACGTTGGATTTTTCTCGGAGACTATTAAGTCTATCAACACCAAATGTGGCATGATGGTGTATGATGACAAGGCCTCCAAAAACATACATAGTGACTTGACCTTATTGAGAATGGCGACCTTAGCTACAAGTGGTATATAGGTCAAAGCAAGCCCTATCTTTTGATACCAGTTTGGTTGACCTTGCTTCAAGGTCAAGGTCACAGGAGCTCTTCAAAGTTGGATTGTATACATATTTTGAAGTGACCTTGACCCTGAACTATGGAAGATAACTGTTTCAAACTTAATAATTATGTGGGGCACATGTTATACTTTCATCATGAGACACATTTGGTCACATATCATCAAGGTCAAGGTCACTTTGACCCTTATGAAATGTGACCAAAATGGGGTAGTGAACCACTAAAAGTGACCATATCTCATGGTAGAAAGTGCCAATAAGCACCATTGTGCTTCCTATGTCTTGAATTAACAGCTTTGTGTTGCATGGCCTTGGATGACCTTGACCTTGGGTCAAGGTCGCATGTATTTTGGTAGGAAAAATGTGTAAAGCAGTTCTTAGTGTATGATGTCATTGCTATGTTTAGTTGTTTGACCTTGACCTTGAAGGTCACCTGAAGGTCAATGTCATGTAAAGGTCAAGGTCAATCATGTGAGTCGTATGGGCTTTGCCCTTCTTGTTTTATTCTGAAAGGGGAATACATACATGTGGCTGGCTAGAAATAAATCTTGGGTACAAACTTTTCAACAAAATATAGCAACGACTATACCAGAAGTACTCAAAACTGAACAGAGAACAATTCTGTGTCATTGTTTTAATGAAGAAAATGTTAATGCTGATTTTTGGGGGGGTAATTTTGGAAAGAACATTTCACAATTTAACCCCCTCATAACTCACAGTAATGCCACGACAAGCAAGCTTGGCCTAGTCAGAACCTCCCAGCAAATGATGTGCCTGCCAGGCAGGGTAGGGGTTAAACAACCAGTGGAGAACACAGCAAAACCTGTCTATCTCTGTATCCCCCTTCAACTTTGCTGTTCCTGTAACACCCATGCTGCACCACCACACAGGCACCTACAAGACCAGGCTGAAGGAGGAGCCGGAGGTTTCCTCGTCCCGAGGCATGTCGCGCTCTCACTCCTCCCCCGACATCATGAAGCTCTTGGAGGAGGAGGAGGATGCCAAGCCCTCGGTGCCGCTGGTGGACCGCACCAAGAAGCCGTCCCTCAGGTGGGTGGACCTCCCTCCGCTGTGGGCTGGGTGTGGACAGGGAGGGGGTGTGGACAGAAAGGGGGTGTGGACCTCTCTCCACTGTGTCCTGGGTGTGGACAGGGAGGGGGTGTGGACAGGAAGGGGGTGTGGACAGGGAGGGGGTGTGGACCTCTCTCCACTGTGTCCTGGGTGTGGACAGGGAGGGGGTGTGGACAGGAAGGGGGTGTGGACAGGAAGGGGGTGTGGACAGGGAGGGGGTGTGGACAGGGAGGGGGTGTGGACAGGTAGGGGGTGTGGACAGGAAGGGGGTGTGGACAGGAAGGGGGTGTGGACAGGGAGGGGGTGTGGACCTCCCTCCACTGTGGGCTGGGTGTGGACAGGGAGGGGGTGTGGACAGGGAGGGGGTGTGGACCTCCCTCCGCTGTGGGCTGGGTGTGGACAGAGAGGGGGTGTGGACCTCCCTCCGCTATGGGCTGTGTGTGGACAGGGAGGGGGTGTGGACAGGGAGGGGGTGTGGACCTCCCTCCGCTGTGGGCTGGGTGTGGGCAGGGAGGGGGTGTGGACCTCCCTCTGCTGTGGGCCTAGTGCGATGGGGCTGGTAGGAAAGAAGGAAGGAAGGAAGGAAGGAAGATTATATTAAATTAGATCATGCTGATAAATTTTTACTTCTGTCCTCTATAAATCCTCAATCCGTCTTACAAATCTCATGCTGTTTCTTATGGAGACAAACTCACATTGTTTTTATCTTGAACGTCTGTGCTGTGTACATTTATTTGTACATTACTGATGGCATCAAAAAAGGGAATCTCCTACCTGATTGTGGGGTTTCTAACTTTTACATTGTTTTTATCTAGAACTTTTGTGATAAGCAGTGACACATTGCTGACAACATTGTGGGGAATTTCTACCTGATCCTGATGACAAAGTCTTACTTCTATCCGCCCGTTTCTGGTTCCTTCGTTCCTTCTTGCAGCCCTTGCACTGCATCTAAAAGACACAAACTTGCTTTGTTTTTATCTTGAATTTTGTGCTATGTACATTTATTTGTACATTACTGATGGCATTAAGCAAAGGAATCTCATACCTGATTATGGAGATAAAATCTTACTTCTATCCACTATCCACTTCTATCTTATCAACAGCTTTATTTATGTATCTGCTAGAGACAAACTTTTTTAAAAAAATCTGGAACTTCTTGCATATTACTGACAGCTTTGCATGAATCGTCTCCTACCAGATCAAGATGACAAATTCCTACTTTTATCCAATATAAAACCTTCTGACAGATTTCCTGTTGATTCTGTTGGAGACAAACTTAGATTGTTTTTATCTTGAATTTCTATGATATGTATTCGCACATTGCTGACTGCTTTGCGTGGGTCACCTCCCACCATATCAAGATAAACATGTCTTACCTCTATCCATTCTCATCCAGCTCCTTCAGTCCTTGTCACAGATGTCCCAGAGTGTCTTACCTCTATCCATTCTCATCCAGCTCCTTCAGTCCTTGTCACAGATGTCCCAGAGTGTCTTACCTCTATCCATTCTCATCCAGCTCCTTCAGTCCTTGTCACAGATGTCCCAGAGTGTCTTACCTCTATCCATTCTCATCCAGCTCCTTCAGTCCTTGTCACAGATGTCCCAGAGTGTCTTACCTCTATCCATTCTCATCCAGCTCCTTCAGTCCTTGTCACAGATGTCCCAGAGTGTCTTACCTCTATCCATTCTCATCCAGCTCCTTCAGTCCTTGTCACAGATGTCCCAGAGTGTCTTACCTCTATCCATTCTCATCCAGCTCCTTCAGTCCTTGTCACAGATGTCCCAGAGTGTCTTACCTCTATCCATTCTCATCCAGCTCCTTCAGTCCTTGTCACAGATGTCCCAGAGTGTCTTACCTCTATCCATTCTCATCCAGCTCCTTCAGTCCTTGTCACAGATGTCCCAGAGTGTCTTACCTCTATCCATTCTCATCCAGCTCCTTCAGTCCTTGTCACAGATGTCCCAGAGTGTCTTACCTCTATCCATTCTCATCCAGCTCCTTCAGTCCTTGTCACAGATGTCCCAGAGTGTCTTACCTCTATCCATTCTCATCCAGCTCCTTCAGTCCTTGTCACAGATGTCCCAGAGTGTCTTACCTCTATCCATTCTCATCCAGCTCCTTCAGTCCTTGTCACAGATGTCCCAGAGTGTCTTACCTCTATCCATTCTCATCCAGCTCCTTCAGTCCTTGTCACAGATGTCCCAGAGTGTCTTACCTCTATCCATTCTCATCCAGCTCCTTCAGTCCTTGTCACAGATGTCCCAGAGTGTCTTACCTCTATCCATTCTCATCCAGCTCCTTCAGTCCTTGTCACAGATGT
>JAWQFJ010002543.1:118256-123256 GCA_034096865.1 Theodoxus fluviatilis
AAGAAGATGGTGCTAGAGAGATGATGATGATGATGATGGTAATAGATGATGATGATGATGATGATGATGTTGATGATAGAGAGATGATGGTGATGATTGTGATAGAGAGATGATGATGATGATGATGGTAATAAATGATGATGATGATGATGATGATGATGATGATGATGATGATGATGATGATGATGATGATGATAGAGAGATGATGATGATAGAGAGATGATGATGATGATGATGTTGATGGTGATAGAGAGATGATGATGACGATGATGATGATGATTATGAACGACATGACATCGACGATGATGATTGGTACAATCTGATACTTTCTGCGGAAGTAGGCTGCCAGCATCCCAAAGACTCTGTACTGGTCACTGCAGGTGAAAGTGCGACCACAGATCCCAGAGCAGAACAACGACAACTTGCTGGACACCAAGGCTGCGGAGCTTGCCTGGGATCACCACAAGTGTCTCCACAGCTCTATCATCGTGGAGCTGTTCCAGGTACGTCTCGCCTTGTCTCATCTCGCCTTGTCTCGTCTCGCCTTGTCTGGTCTCGCCTTGTCTGGTCTCGCCTTGTCTTGTCTCGCCTTGTCTCGTCTCACCTTGTCTCGTCTCACCTTGTCTGGTCTCGCCTTGTCTGGTCTCGCCTTGTCTGGTCTCGCCTTGTCTGGTCTCGCCTTGTCTCGTCTCGCCTTGTCTGGTCTCGCCTTGTCTGGTCTCGCCTTGTCTGGTCTCGCCTTGTCTCGTCTCGCCTTGTCTCGTCTCGCCTTGTCTCGTCTCACCTTGTCTGGTCTCGCCTTGTCTCGTCTCGCCTTGTCTCGTCTCGCCTTGTCTCGTCTCGCCTTGTCTCGTCTCGCCTTGTCTCGTCTCGCCTTGTCTCGTCTCACCTTGTCTGGTCTCGCCTTGTCTGGTCTCGCCTTGTCTGGTCTTGTCTCGCCTTGTCTCGTCTCGCCTTGTCTGGTCTCGCCTTGTCTGGTCTCGCCTTATCTGGTCTCGCCTTGTCTCGTCTCACCTTGTCTGGTCTCGCCTTGTCTGGTCTTGTCTCGCCTTGTCTCGTCTCGCCTTGTCTCGTCTCGCCTTGTCTGGTCTCGCTTTATCTGGTCTCGCCTTGTCTCGTCTCACCTTGTCTGGTCTCGCCTTGTCTCGTCTCGCCTTGTCTGGTCTCGCCTTGTGTCGTCTCGCCTTTTCTGGTCTCGCCTTGTCTGGTCTCGCCTTGTCTCGTCTCGCCTTGTCTCGTCTCGCCTTGTCTGGTCTCGCCTTGTCTCGTCTCGCCTTGTCTGGTCTCGCCTTGTCTCGTCTCATCTTGTCTGGTCTCGCCTTGTCTCGTCTCGCCTTGTCTGGTCTCGCCTTGTCTCGTCTCGCCTTGTCTGGTCTCGCCTTGTCTCGTCTCGCCTTGTCTGTTCTCGCCTTGTCTCGTCTCGCCTTGTCTGGTCTCGCCTTGTCTGTTCTCGCCTTGTCTCGTCTCGCCTTGTCTGGTCTCGCCTTGTCTCGTCTCGCCTTGTCTCGTCTCGCCTTGTCTGGTCTCGCCTTGTCTCGTCTCGCCTTGTCTCGTTTCGCCTTGTCTGGTGTCGCCTTGTCTGGTGTCGCCTTGTCTGGTCTCGCCTTGTCTGGTCTCGCCTTGTCTGGTCTCGCCTTGTCTCGTCTCGCCTTGTCTGGTCTCGCCTTGTCTGGTCTCGCCTTGTCTGGTCTCGCCTTGTCTGGTCTCGCCTTGTCTGGTCTCCTCTCGCCTTGTCTGGTCTTGTCTCGCCTTGTCTGGTCTCGCCTTGTCTGGTCTCCTCTCGCCTTGTCTCGTCTCGCCTTGTCTCGTCTCGCCTTGTCTGGTCTCGCCTTGTCTGGTCTCGCCTTGTCTGGTCTCGCCTTGTCTGGTCTCGCCTTGTCTGGTCTCGCCTTGTCTGGTCTCGCCTTGTCTGGTCTCGCCTTGTCTGGTCTCGCCTTGTCTGGTCTCGCCTTGTCTGGTCTCGCCTTGTCTCGTCTCGCCTTGTCTGGTCTCGCCTTGTCTCGTCTCGCCTTGTCTCGTCTCGCCTTGTCTCGTCTCGCCTTGTCTCGTCTCGCCTTGTCTCGTCTCGCCTTGTCTGGTCTCGCCTTGTCTCGTCTCGCCTTGTCTCGTCTCGCCTTGTCTGGTCTCGTCTCGCCCATTCAGCGTGGCTGAGACTAGTGAATATAGTCTCAGCAACAGGTTGGTCACGTGATAGCCTAAATTCTTCCATAACATGCATACCACCGTTCTGAACAGCCACGCTGAATGCCATATCACATCGTGAGTGTATTCCTCCGCTTGTTGTGATACACTCCATACTGGCAGCCATTTTTCCGTCAGTTCATTTTCTAAACATCGATTTCCCATGAATGTAAAACTTGTGTGCGGTAAAATTTGAATCACAAGAGTGTAATATTGTGAACTCTACTAATTAAAAGGACTTTGAATACAACAGCAATATTTATACTTCATTGAGCGAGTTCGGAGGGTCAGAGTCGATCTCTGGTTGTGAATTCTTGTCAGCAAACCGTTAGATGACAACTAAAGACGCTTCAGCGTTTGTGTGAACAGTGATTACACGTACCTTGTCAGCAAACCGTCAGATGTCAATTCAACACTGTCTAGTCTCGCTGGATAAGCAGTGAATCAGAAAATGGCTTTAACTTCAGCTCCAAAGAAAAGAAAAAGAACAGAAATGACACCCAAAGACAAAGTGGACTTGCTTGATCGCTACCGAGAGCTAAATTCTAAAAGTTTGAGGGAGGGTGCTGACATTTTGGGTGTGTCGGCATCATTTCTGTGCCAGACACTGAAAAAAGAAGATGAACTTATGGCTGATATCGCAGAGGGCTCCAGTCAAGGCCAAAGGAAGCGTCGGCGCTGCGGGAAGGATAAAGAGACAGAAGATGGCTTAAAGCGGTGGTTCGACTCTATCCAAGCGCGCAACACACCTGTAAACGGCCCAATCCTGTGTCAGAAGGCGGAACAGATTGCTTCCCAGCTTGGTCGCTCCGAATTCAAAGCTACAAATGGGTGGTTTAACAGGTGGAAGAAACGCAACGGCTTGGTGAAGCGGGAAGTGCCGGTTAATAAAAACGCCGCTTATTAAAAACACTTTTGTTCGGTCCCAATGTGTTTTTAATAAGCGGCGACTACTGTATATACACAATCGCACGTGCTTAAGGCAGTTTACAACCTTATAGACACGTTCGCGCTAAAAGTAGTTCTCAAATGATTTCCTGAAAATCTCATAGATTAGTTTTATTAGAACACCAAATTTGTGTTTATCTATCGGGATAAATAATTGGAGTGAAATAGAATCGCCTCTTTTTACTCTCAATGGTCTTCTGATCATGTTGAATTTTGATTGGTAGAATCATTGGAATGTGGATTCGAAGTCACGTGACCAACCTGTGTCAGAGATAGTATTACATCTCTGTGTTCAGAATGCGTCTCGCCTTGTCTGGTCTCGTCTCGCCTTGTCTGGTCTCGCCTTGTCTCGTCTCGCCTTGTCTGGTCTCGCCTTGTCTGGTCTCGCCTTGTCTCGTCTCGCCTTGTCTCGTCTCGCCTTGTCTCGTCTTGCCTTGTCTCGTCTCGCCTTGTCTCGTCTCGCCTTGTCTCGTCTCGCCTTGTCTCGTCTCATCTTGTCTGGTCTCGCCTTGTCTGGTCTCGCCTTGTCTTGTCTCGCCTTGTCTCGTCTCGCCTTGTCTCATTTCACCTTGTCTCGTCTCGCCTTGTCTGGTCTCGCCTTGTCTGGTCTCGCCTTGTCTCGTCTCGCCTTGTCTCGTCTCGCCTTGTCTTATCTCGCCTTGTCTGGTCTCGCCTTGTCTGGTCTCGCCTCGTCTTGTCTCGCCTTATCTGGTCTCGCCTTGTCTTGTCTCGCCTTGTCTCGTCTCGCCTTGTCTCGTCTCGCCTTGTCTCGTCTCGCCTTGTCTCGTCTCGCCTTGTCTTGTCTCGCCTTGTCTTATCTCGCCTTGTCTCGTCTCGCCTTGTCTCGTCTCGCCTTGTCTGGTCTCACCTTGTCTGGTCTCGCCTCGTCTTGTCTCGCCTTATCTGGTCTCGCCTTGTCTTGTCTCGCCTTGTCTCGTCTTGCCTTGTCTCGTCTCACCTTGTCTCGTCTCGCCTTGTCTCGTCTCGCCTTGTCTTGTCTCGCCTTGTCTTATCTCGCCTTGTCTCGTCTCGCCTTGTCTCGTCTCACCTTGTCTCGTCTCGCCTTGTCTCGTCTCGCCTTGTCTTATCTCGCCTTGTCTCGTCTCGCCTTGTCTCGTCTCGCCTTGTCTCGTCTCGCCTTGTCTCGTCTTGCCTTGTCTCGTCTCGCCTTGTCTCGTCTCGCCTTGTCTGGTCTCGCCTTGTCTCGTCTCGCCTTGTCTCATTTCGCCTTGTCTGGTCTCGCCTTGTCTCGTCTCGCCTTGTCTCGTCTCGCCTTGTCTCGTCTCGCCTTGTCTCATTTCGCCTTGTCTGGTCTCGCCTTGTCTGGTCTCGCCTTGTCTGGTCTCGCCTTGTCTCGTCTCGCCTTGTCTCGTCTCGCCTTGTCTTGTCTCGCCTTGTCTGGTCTCGCCTTGTCTGGTCTCGCCTTGTCTTGTCTCGCCTTGTCTGGTCTCGCCTTGTCTTGTCTCGCCTTGTCTCGTCTCGCCTTGTCTCATCTCGCCTTGTCTCATGTCGCCTTGTCTCGTCTCACCTTGTCTCATTTCGCCTTGTCTCGTCTCGCCTTGTCTCGTCTCACCTTGTCTCATTTCGCCTTGTCTCGTCTCGCCTTGTCTGGTCTCGCCTTGTCTCGTCTCGCCTTGTCTCGTCTCGCCTTGTCTCGTCTCGCCTTGTCTCGTCTCGCCTTGTCTCGTCTCGCCTTGTCTCGTCTCGCCTTGTCTCGTCTCGCCTTGTCTCGTCTCGCCTTGTCTCGTCTCGCCTTGTCTCGTCTCGCCTTGTCTCGTCTCGCCTTGTCTCCTTTCGCCTTGTCTCGTCTCGCCTTGTCTCGTCTCGCCTTGTCTCGTCTCGCCTTGTCTCGTCTCACCTTGTCTGGTCTC
>JAWQFJ010002543.1:128256-138256 GCA_034096865.1 Theodoxus fluviatilis
CTCCACATCCTCATCATGTGCTTAATGAGGTCTGGTGGAACTGTAGTGATGATGATGATGTGTGTGTGTGAGTGTGTGTTTGTGTGTGTGTGTGAGTGTGTGTGTGTGTGTGTGAGTGTGTATGTGTGTGTGTGTGTGTCTGTCTGTGTCTGTGTATGTGTGTACAGATTCAGCTGTTCTGGCTACGGACTGAAGATGGAAAAGATCTGTGACTAGATGTGTTTCTCTCTGTGTACAGGTTCAGCTGTTCTGGCTACGGACTGTTGGTGGAAAAGATCTGTGACTAGATGTGTATCTCTGTGTGTACAGGTTCAGCTGTTCTGGCTACGGACTGTTGGTGGAAAAGATCTGTGACTACGTGGACTTCCCCGTCACTGGTCTGGATCTTCGTGAGCAAGTGGTTGGCCAGCGTCCCAGATCCCTCTACAATCTGTATGGCATCTCGGTATGTGTGTGTGTGTGTGTGTGTGTGTGTGTGTGTGTGTGTGTGTGTGTGTACATGCATGCATGAGTGTGTGTGTGTGTGTGTGTGTGTGTGTGTTTGTATGTGTCTGTGTGTGTGTGTGTGTGTGTTTGTATGTATGTGTGTGTGTGTTTGTGTGTGTGTGTTTGTATGTATGTGTGTGTAGTGTGTGTGTGTGTGTGTGTGTGTGTGCGCGCTTGTGTGTATGTGTGTGTGTGTGTGTGTCTTTGTGTGTGTGTGTGTGTGTGTGTCTATGTGGGTCTATGTGTGTGTGTTTGTGTGTGTTTGTGTTTGTGTGTGTTTGTGTTTGTGTTTGTGTGTGTGTGTGTTTGTGTGTATGTGTGTGTGTGTGTGTGTGTGTGTGTGTGTGTGTGTGTGGGTCTATGTGGGTCTATGTGTGTGTGTTTGTGTTTGTGTGTGTTTGTGTTTGTGTGTGTGTGTGTTTGTGTGTGTACATGCATGTGTGTGCCGGATAGTGTTCTCGCATGAGTGCATGCACAAGTCGCAATGTACAGTTTTCAGGTTTTCTCTTTTTTATATCTGCCAAGGTGCTTATGTTTTACCCTTGGGTCGTTCATTTTTAGTTAGTCAGTCAGTTAGTAGTTAAGTTAGTTCATTAGTTACTTTGTTGGTTTGTTTGTTCTTGTGTTCATTAGTTGAAAGTTTGGTTGGTTGGTTGGTTGGTTGGTTGGTTGGTTGGTTGTTTAGTTTAGTTTAGTTTAGTTTAGTTAGTAAGTAAGTTAGTTAGTTAGTTATCAAAGTAACTGAAGTTTAAAACAGATTCAGACGAACTTTGGTGGAAGGTAAGGGTTTCAACCAAGGAAGAATCTATTAAATTTAAGAGATGATCTGTTTTGTAGTTTTGGAATTTGAATCATAGACATTTTATCGCAAATCACAAAGCTAATGTCGTCAAACTATTGATGATGCCAGCACATGCGTTCCGCACTCAGAGACCTGTAGCGGACGCTAAAATGAACTGAACTACACAGGTCATGGAGGTCATGGAGGTCATGGAGGTCATAGAGGTCATAGAGGTCATGAAAGAGAAATTGAGGCAGCCTTGATGGAGGTTTGCACCCTCGGAGTGCTCTCTCTAGTTTCTTTCTTTTTTCTTATCTCTTTTCTTGATTTCTTCCTTCCTCTCTTCTCTCTTTCTTATAGCTGCTTCACAGAAACACATGTCGACAGACTTGGAAAAATCTGGCATACAGTATCAGCTGCAACGTGTTGTACACTGAAAAAAACAAACTAAAACAATATGTGGTAAACAAAGAGTTGCTTCAGAATGCGTGAAGAATACAGGCCCTAATGTTCGACTGAAAAACTTTCATGAGGCATAAAACACAAAGAAAGCTGAACACAGTGAAGTATAGCTAATTTGTGTTTTTATTTAATGCCGGATGAAGACTTTTGAGTTGAAATGTTGTGCCTTTATTTGTCTTCTATTCCAAAGTGATTCTTTGTTTACCATCTTCTACTACGTTTCTCTTTTACACATCCCCAGTTGTCCAGCTGTTACAGTAAGTACTGTCCAGAGGACTATACTTACAGACCTGCCGAGTACTACGATTTAGGTGTAGCATGCTACTATTTCGACATGCTTGCTATGATGCTACGATCGTCAGGAAAAACTTTCACGTCGTCGGTTCAGCGCTTCGCGGCGCCTTCACAGCTTTCCACCACCACCACCCCCCCCCCCTCCCCCCCGCTTCACGCCGTTGGTTGAGCGCTTTGCGCCTTCACAGACTTATCTCTCCCCCCCCCCCCCCCCCCCCCCCCCCGCTTCCGCTACGCCTATTTCTTAAATGCTACTCCAAAAAGCTCTGGATGCTACACTTTGGCATGATGGTGGGTTGGCAGGTCTGTACTTACTGCAGTCCAGCTGTTCCAGTAAGTACTGTCCAGAGGACTATACTTACTGCAGTCCAGCTGTTGGAGCTCTCACTTGCAGCTGGCGACGGCAGTGCTCACAGCTAGCGACGGCAGTGCTCACAGCTGGCGACGGCAGTGCTCACAGCTAGCGACGGCAGTGCTCACAGCTAGAGACGGCAGTGCTCACAGCTGGCGACGGCAGTGCTCACAGCTAGCGACGGCAGTGCTCACAGCTAGCGACGGCAGTGCTCACAGCTAGCGACGGCAGTGCTCACAGCTGGCGACGGCAGTGCTCACAGCTAGCGACGGCAGTGCTCACAGCTAGCGACGGCAATGCTCACAGCTAGCGACGGCAGTGCTCACAACTAGCGACGGCAGTGCTCACAGCTAGTGACGGCAGTGCTCACAACTAGCGACGGCAGTGCTCACAGCTAGCGACGGCAGTGCTCACAGCTGGCGACGGCAGTGCTCACAGCTGGCGACGGCAGTGCTCACAGCTAGCGACGGCAGTGCTCACAGCTAGCGACGGCAGTGCTCACAGCTGGCGACAGCAGTGCTCACAGCTAGCGTCGGCAGTGCTCACAGCTAGCGACGGCAGTGCTCACAGCTGGCGACGGCAGTGCTCACAGCTAGCGACGGCAGTGCTCACAGCTGGCGACGGCAGTGCTCACAGCTGGCGACGGCAGTGCTCACAGCTGGCGACGGCAGTGCTCACAGCTAGCGACGGCAGTGCTCACAGCTGGCGACGGCAGTGCTCACAGCTGGCGACGGCAGTGCTCACAGCTGGCGACGGCAGTGCTCACAGCTAGCGACGGCAGTGCTCACAGCTAGCGACGGCAGTGCTCACAGCTAGCGACGGCAGTGCTCACAGCTGGCGACGGCAGTGCTCACAGCTGGCGACGGCAGTGCTCACAGCTGGCGACGGCAGTGCTCACAGCTGGCGACGGCAGTGCTCACAGCTGGCGACGGCAGTGCTCACAGCTGGCGACGGCAGTGCTCACAGCTGGCGACGGCAGTGCTCACAGCTGGCGACGGCAGTGCTCACAGCTGGCGACGGCAGTGCTCACAGCTAGCGACGGCAGTGCTCACAGCTGGCGACGGCAGTGCTCACAGCTAGCGACGGCAGTGCTCACAGCTAGCGACGGCAGTGCTCACAGCTGGCGACGGCAGTGCTCACAGCTGGCGACGGCAGTGCTCACAGCTGGCGACGGCAGTGCTCACAGCTAGCGACGGCAGTGCTCACAGCTAGCGACGGCAGTGCTCACAGCTAGCGACGGCAGTGCTCACAGCTGGCGACGGCAGTGCTCACAGCTAGCGACGGCAGTGCTCACAGCTGGTGACGGCAGTGCTCACAGCTAGCGACGGCAGTGCTCACAGCTGGCGACGGCAGTGCTCACAGCTGGCGACGGCAGTGCTCACAGCTAGCGACGGCAGTGCTCACAGCTTCATGGATCCGAGAGTGGTGTCCACAGGCAAGGTGCTCAGCTTGCATTGCCTGTCATCACCCAGGAGTAAAACAGGATTCCTGTGAGGGCAGCAAAAGCTCACTGAAGTGCAATTGGCTCTAGAATGAATGAACGAATGAATGAATGAATGAATGAATGAATGAATAAATGAATGAATGAATGCATGAATGAATGAATGAATGAATGAATGAAAAAATGATTGAACAAATGAATGAATGAATGAATGAATGAATGAATGAATGAATGAATGAATGACGTTTTAGGGCCCATCAGCCTTTGTAGGCTAAGAAAGGCTATTGAGCAGGAAACTTACTAGAATAGTTCCAAGTAAATGCAAATCAAGTCACAATGTCCCTATTCATTTGCCTCTTACGAATTGCATAGGGGGACACGATGGGTCTATTCTCACTTTCAACCCACGTGGGGATTAGCTATACACGGGCTGTAATCCAGCATCAAGTGGGAATCCCCCCCCCCCCCATCCCCCCCCCCCCCCCCCCCCCCCCCCCCCAGGGAGAGGAAAGGAGATGGTGCTAGGGAGTGGTTGAGCGGATCTTCTCTGTGACAGTGATTTGTCTGGTGCCAGCGAAGATTTGCTCAGTTGGACCTGCGATCAGGAGGTAAGGTGTGAAACAGTCTGATCTCCGGATAGTTACAGGTGAAAGGTCGCTGTATGATATCAGGTGACCAATGAAGTCTGGCGATGCAAAAGTTGCAGGGTCAAGCTTTCTGTAAAATTAATTAACTCTTAGGCCTGAAGAAGGAGTGAAGACTCTGAAGGCTTGCCCCTGCAACTTAGCACCACCAGACTTCATTGGTCACCCTTCTCTCGCTGTTGTAGATTAGTCTGACACTGGGGCCTCACCCCTTTGTGATATCGGTGCCAATATCTCCATGTTTTTATCTTTCAGAATCACTTTGGATCTACAGGAGGAGGCCACTGTAAGTGCTGTATATTTTCTCTTCTTTCGTATTATATGTAATAAATTATTTAACCCTTTCACTTTGCCCCCCCCCCCCCCCTTAACTCATTCAAGACAGACGTCCCTTATTTGGGATCAGCAGCACATAACCATTGCAGACGAACAACCCTGATCGGGGATAAAAACTTTGAAAAATTGGTTTTGTTGACCATTTTTTATAATAAACTCTGAAAAGTTCAAAGTTCTACTATGAGGTGTTTTTTTTGGCGTGGCTATTTTTGGGTAAGCTTAGAAATAGGTTGTCTAACAAACTCTGGCTGGAGACAAAATGGCCTGCCTTGAATTAGGTAGGACTGTTCTTATCCCGGCGAACACTCCACTAACAAACCGGGTTTGTTGTGTACACAGACTCCTAACTTCAAAATGGGACACTTGCAACAATGTTGATACTACAGTGTTCATACTAATGTCAAATGAACCAGAACAGACCGGAGATTTAGAAACTACTTGTATCTCCAAACACGAAAAAGTGAATTAGGATCGGGCTTGTGTTGGCTGGTCAAGTCTATGTTGTGACTCTGTGTACTTGTACACACTGGACACTGTGTTGTGACTCTGTGTACTTGTACACACTGGACACCGTGTTGTGACTATGTGTGTACTTGTACACACTGGACCCTGTGTTGTGACTGTGTGTGTACTTGTACACACTGGACACTGTGTTGTGACTGTGTGTGTACTTGTACACACTGGACACAGTGTTGTGACTATGTGTGTACTTGTACACACTGGACACCGTGTTGTGACTGTCTGTGTACTTGTACACACTGGACACTGTGTTGTGACTAAGTGTGTACTTGTACACACTGGACACTGTGTTGTGAATCTGTGTACTTGTACGCACTGGACACCGTGTTGTGACTGTGTGTGTACTTATACACACTGGACACCGTGTTGTGACTGTGTGTGTACTTGTACACACTGGACACCGTGTTGTGACTGTGTGTGTACTTGTACACACTGGACACTGTGTTGTGACTGTCTGTGTACTTGTACACACTGGACACCGTGTTGTGACTCTGTGTACTATTACACACTGGACACCGTGTTGTGACTGTGTGTACTTGTACACACTGGACACCGTGTTGTGACTCTGTGTGTACTTTTACACACTGGACACTGTGTTGTGAATCTGTGTACTTGTACACACTGGACACCGTGTTGTGACTCTGTGTGTACTATTACACACTGGACACCGTGTTGTGACTCTGTGTACTTGTACACACTGGACAATGTGTTGTGACTCTGTGTACTTGTACACACTGGACACCATGTTGTGACTCTGTGTACTTGTACACACTGGACACCGTGTTGTGACTCTGTGTACTTGTACACACTGGACACTGTGTTGTGACTGTGTGTGTACTTGTACACACTGGACACCGTGTTGTGACTCTGTGTACTTGTACACACTGGACACCGTGTTGTGACTCTGTGTACTTGTACACACTGGACACTGTGTTGTGACTGTGTGTGTACTTGTACACACTGGACACCGTGTTGTGACTCTGTGTACTTGTACACACTGGACACCGTGTTGTGACTGTGGGTGTACTTGTACACACTGGACACCGTGTTGTGACTGTCTGTGTACTTGTACACACTGGACACAGTGTTGTGACTGTGTGTGTGTGTACACACTGGACACTGTGTTGTGACTGTCTGTGTACTTGTACACACTGGACACCGTGTTGTGACTCTGTGTACTTGTACACACTGGACACCGTGTTGTGACTGTGTGTGTACTTGTACACACTGGACACCGTGTTGAGACTGTCTGTGTACTTGTACACATTGGACACCGTGTTGTGACTGTCTGTGTACTTGTACACACTGGACACCGTGTTGTGACTGTGTGTGTACTTGTACACACTGGACACCGTGTTGTGACTGTGTGTGTACTTTTACACACTGGACACTGTGTTGTGACTCTGTGTACTTGTACACACTGGACACCGTGTTGTGACTCTGTGTACTTGTACACACTGGACACTGTGTTGTGACTCTGTGTACTTGTACACACTGGACACCGTGTTGTGACTCTGTGTACTTGTAACACTGGAAACCGTGGTGTGACTCTGTGTACTTGTAACACTGGAAACCGTGGTGTGACTGTGTGTGTACTTTTACACACTGGACACCGTGTTGTGACTGTGTGTACTTGTACACACTGGACACTGTGTTGTGACTCTGTGTACTTGTACACACTGGACACCGTGTTGTGACTGTGTGTGTACTTATACACACTGGACACCGTGTTGTGACTGTGTGTACTTGTGCACACTGGACACCGTGTTGTGACTGTGTGTGTACTTTGCAGACACAGCTGTCTGCCGTAACCCCTGCTCCATGAACTGGCACAAGTTTGATGACAGTGAGGTCACGGAAATCCCTCCCAGCAAAATCAAGGTGAGAGCTGTCACCTGTCTTTGTGTCTTCTCATGATAGTCACCATCAAAGTTGTCTTCATTGTCATCACCACCACCACCACCATTACCACCATCACCACCACCATTACCATCACCACAATCACCATCATCACCACCACCACCATCACCCCCACCGCCACCACCACCACCACCACCACCACCACCACCACCACCACCACCACCACCACCACCACCACCACCATCACCCCCACCACCACCACCACCACCACCACCACCATTACCATCACCACCACCACCACCACCACCACCACCACCACCACCACCACCACCACCACCACCACCACCACCACCACCACCACCACCACCACCACCACCACCACCATTACCACCATCACCACCACCACCACCACCACCATTACCACCACCACCACCACCATTACCACCATCACCACCACCACCACCACCACCATTACCACCATCACCATCACCATTACCACCATCACCACCACCACCATTACCACCATCACCATCACCACCACCACCACCATTACCACCACCACCACCACCATTACCACCATCACCACCACCACCATTACCACCATCACCACCATCACCATCACCATTACCATCACCACCACCACCATCACCATCACCATCACCGTTACCATCACCATTACCATCACCACCATCACCACCACCACCACCACCACCACCACCACCACCACCACCACCACCACCACCACCACCACCACCACCACCACCACCACCACCATTACCACCATCACCACCACCACCACCACCATTACCACCACCACCACCACCACCACCACCACCACCACCACCACCACCACCACCACCACCACTACCACCACCACTACCACCACCACCACCACCACCACCACCACCACCATCACCACCAGTATCAATTTATTAGCACCATCATCAACAACAAAACAATAAAGACACCAACAGGATAATCATTATCGATACAATACCATAATTATAATCATCATCACATCTTCTTCATCACCACTATCACCACCACCACCACCACTTGCTACAACAGCAGTTGATAAAAAGGAGTGAATAATCTATGCTGCTTTCTAACCTGAGCTGTGTGCTTCCTTTCTGTTGCAGTCATCGGCAGCGTATCTTCTGTTCTACACGTCATTGGACAGTGTGACCCCTCAGATCAAGACACATATGTAAATCAAGTCACTGCATGTGTAAATCAAGTCAAGACACATTTAAATAAAGGCAAGACTTATTTAAATCATGTCAGGAAACGTATGTAAATGAAGGCAAGACATTTAAATCAAGTGAAGAAGCATGTGTAAATGAAGCCAAGAATGATGTAAATCAAGTCAATACATGTGTAAGATAATTTCAATGCATATGTAAATCAAGTCCATGCATATGTAAACCAAGCCCATGAATATGTAAATTAAGTCAATGCCTAAACAAGTGAAGCCAATGCATATGTAAATCAAGACATACACATGGGACACAGAAATGAAAATACACAAGTGAAGCACTGGGCCATTTCTGTGTGGAATTGGATTTTCAGAAAGCATCTACTCGGGCAGATCAGGCGTCTGTCTTGTTAACAGTGCTGTCTGTAGAAAAATGAATGGCCATCCTCAATGGAAAAAAATGGTCGCCTGGAACGTGCTGTGATGTGCTGTCTGTGATCATCCTCTGCAGTCTGCCCATCTGTGTGTGTATGTGTGTGTGTGTGTGTATGTGTGTGCATGTGTACATACATTCATGTATGTATGTGTACCAATGTGTGTGTGTTTGTGCATGTATGTGTTCATGTCTGTGTGTGATTGCACTCAAACATGAATGTGTGTGTGTGTGCATGCGTACATGCATGCATGTGCGCACGTGCACGCGATTCATGAAAGAAGCCCCACTTCTTGATCTGCTGGGTCTTAGGCCTGATGGTGATTGTGTCATGTGACTAAATGAAGAAGTTTTCCTACACGCAGTTCAAGGATGCCATAAGAGGACAGAGAGAAAATGTATTGCCTGCCACATGCAGGACCAGAACCTTGAACCTCCTGCTTAGTGGCGGAGTCCTCTGACAAGGGAGATAATGAGGTCCTCCACAGTGTCTGACCTATTTGGCAGTTTGCTGATGTGGCTGTTGTGCACCTTTTAGCTCCCTGTCGGAGAGAACAACTGATTATTATGTCTCTCTCTCTCTCTCTCTCTCTCTCTGTGTCTCTCTCTCTGTGTCTCTCTCTCTGTGTCTCTCTCTGTTTCTCTCACTCTCTTGCAGTCCCCCCCCACCCCACCCCACCCTCTCTCTCTCTCTCTCTCTCTCTCTCTCTCTCTCTTGCTCTCCCCCCCCCTTCTCTCTCTCTCTCTCTCTCTCTCTCTCTCTCTCTCTCTCTCTCTCTCTCTGTCTCTCTGTCTCTCTCTCTCTCTCTCTCTCTCTCTCTCTCTCTCTCTCTCTCTCTCTGTGTCTCTCTCTCTGTGTCTCTCTCTGTTTCTCTCACTCTCTTGCAGTCCCCCCACCCCACCCTACCCCACCCTCTCTCTCTTTGTTTCTCTCACTCTCTTGCTCTCCCCCTTTTCTCTCTCTCTCTCTCTCTCTCTCTCTCTCTCTCTCTCTCTCTCTCTCTCTGTCTCTCTCTCTGTGTCTCTCTCTGTCTCTCTCTCTGTGTCTCTCTCTCTCTGTCTCTCTCTCTGTGTCTCTCTCTCTGTCTCTCTCTGTTTCTCTCACTCTCTTGCAGTTCCCCCCCCCCTCTCTCCCTCTTTGTTTCTCTCACTCTCTTGCTCTCCCCCCTTCTCTCTCTCTCTCTCTCTCTCTCTCTC
>JAWQFJ010002543.1:143256-144385 GCA_034096865.1 Theodoxus fluviatilis
TTCTGTTCCTCTCCCTTTTTAGGCTGATTGGCCTGAACGTGACTGATTGACCCAGTTATGACTGCGGTGAAACTAAAGGTCATGTACTTCGTGAAATTCTTTCACTACATTGGCACTGCAAAGACAGACATTTAACAAAATCATATCGCGGGTGAGCATACAACCCCTGCCCCTCCCCCCCCCCACACAAATGCATATGCATACACATTCATACACATTCATACAAACAAACATACACATGTACACACACCCTAGCACGCGCACACACACATACAAACACACACAATCACATACAAAAACACACACACAGACATACATACGCACACAAACAAACACATCTATAAGCCCAGACACACACATGCACACACCCTAACACACACATGCACTCACACATGCACACACCCTAGCACGCGCACACCCACACACAAACACATACAAAAACACACACACAGACATACATACGCACACAAACAAACACATACATACGCACACAAACAAGCACACACACACATGCATACACCCTAACACACACAAACACTCACATGCACACACACGCACACACAAACACATCCACTCGCACACACATTCACACTCGCACACACACACACACACAAACACACACGCATACAAGCATACACACATACACACACATATTTGCACACATACACTGACACACATACACACACACATACGCACACACACGCACACAAACAAACACACATACAAAATCACCCACACTCACACTCAAACACACTCACACACACACATACACACACACACACACTCGCACACACACACATTCACAGACACACACGCGCGCGCGCACGAAACACACACACACACACACACACACCGAAATACTCGCAGACTACGTGACTTTTCCTATGTACAGAGAAGAAAGATTTTTATTCAAGAAAACAGCAAATTTACAATGCATACTTCAATGTCGATGCACGATTCGATGTAACACACAGCAAAAGAAGGTCATCAAGATACAGCCACGGTGCGTCAGACTCGACTACGCTCAACAGAAACAGGAAATTAGTTGTACGCGTGATCTCCGTTGAACTATGGTCTATTTGACAAAACTATTTGCGTCCTGTCCACATGATCGAGATTGGTGCCAACG
>JAWQFJ010002544.1:0-7500 GCA_034096865.1 Theodoxus fluviatilis
TCAACGTGGAAGAGCTTATCTCTTTGTTCCTCGAGGTGGGAAACGGTGATGTTGATGAAAAAGTTTTCCCTGGAGGTCGTAGACATCCTGCTTGTGATTGGACGGCGCTTTTTGCTGATAGGGTGAATTATCTGTATGTGAACGCTTGCACACAGCTCAAAATTTGTCAGCCATTTAACAATAAAATTAACGATCTTTTCCTTCTGATGATCACAACAGCACTGATGAAACCTTTGAGTAGGTAGCATACGATGATTGTAATCTGCTGGCATTGGTTCCAGTCATGCAGCATTACCTTTTCAGCCTGCTCATGTGCTCAAACGTTACCGGCCTACAAACAAGTAGACAGGACTAAATACGAGGACAGCTTGTTGCAATTAGATTTTACAACAATTTCATCTGAGGATTTTTCTTTTGCTGCCCAAGAACGGACATTTATGATTGTAATATCAGCCTCCTTTAGTTTTAAGATATAACCGTCTAGAAACGTTTTGCTGAGGAGTAAGTTTGAATATTAATCATACCAACAGCCAAAGGAGTGATTATGACAGATCCTGATGTGGTGTTTTTGCTGTTGCAGGTTCTTTGACGCCAGTAGATGCAAGTCCAGGTAAGGTGCAAAAGGAGACGGTAGCCAAGTTCTCTTCCATGCTTAACTTTTCTGCTTCTCCACCCTCTACTTAACTGCTTGGTGTGTGATGTAAATATATCAAAATATCATTTATTGTTTTAAACAAAACATGTCCTTTCATATCCTCCCCATTTTCTATTAGCGATTTTATTTTGAAATTAGTTTCCCTACCCCCTACTTCCACCCCCCTCCCTCAGTCTGTCCATCCGTCCATTTGTCCATCCGTCCATTTGTCTATCCGTCTGTCTGTCTCCCCCACCCCCACCCCCTCTCTTTGTGCCAATATGTATGCTTTTCCCCCCTCGCTCTCTTTTCCTCTCTCCCGCTATATTCCTCCTCCCTCCCCCTTTCTCTCTCTCTCTCTCACTTCTCTCTCTCACTTCTCTCTCTCTCTCTCTCTCTCTCTATCTATCTATATATCTATCTATCTCTCTCTCTCTCTTTTTCTCTCTCCCCTGTGCCTGGCTTTGATTAGTTATTCACTCCCAGAGTTAGTATTAGCATTTGCTTGGTTGAGATGCCGTACTACATGTTGTCCATCTCTTGACAGGGTGCCAGCTGAAGGCCGTGCAAGGACGACCTCACCAGTTCCTGATGCCTGACAAGTTCCACGTGTACTCTTTAGTTACCTGTCATGACAACGCTATTTTCAACCAGGATAAGTGCAGGTGTACCGCCGGTAAGTATCTTCATTGTTTTCGATATTTCTCCTCTTACCTCTTCTGAGGTAATCTTCTAATTAAACATTTTTATACCGCGGAAGTACGTTGTAGCCTTGAATGGCCTTCAAGGCTGATGAGCTCTTGGGCTCCCTCCCTCCCTAAGTGCTTTGTGGGTGACGAGGGAAATCGAGATGTGAATTTTGCCCTATCGCCCTTTATACTGTTATCGTGTTTGAAGGTTCTACACAGCCTCCGCGAGCTGATGGGCAGTTGAACTCGATTTAATATATTTCATGTGATGGTTAGGCGAATTGTACTATCGTGGGTGTTTTTTAATACCTTGGTAAAGATGGGTGTTTATTAACGTTTTGGCCTTATATAGCCTACAAGGTTGATAGGCCCTTAAACTCCCTCCCTCCCTCCCTCCCTCCCTCCCTCCCTCCCTCCCTCCTCCCTCCCTCCCTCCCTCCCTCCCTCCCTCCCTCCCTCCCTCCCTCCCTCTCTTCCTCCCGCAAAACATTATTTTTACTCCATGCCTCTCTTATCTTCACTCAACCCTTTAATTACAGTACCTTCCGCATCATGGTTCCAAACACAATCACACACACATAGGCACACACACGCGCATACACACACACACACACACAAACACACACACACACACACACACACACACACAAACACACACAAACACACACCACCACCACCACCACCACCGCCTACCACATATAACCACACATGAACATATACGCATGAATGAAGGAAAGCACGCAGGCCACACATGCATACAAACAAGTGAGCGTGTACATATAAACACTTTATTCAAAATAGAGAGTAATTGCTTGAGTCGATGTTATCTACTTCATGGTCACAGGGAATACGTTCGAGGTACATGACTATTCTTTGCTTTGCTTGTCATGTTCTTTGATTAACTGGTATCTCGCTGGTCTCGAAGAGTTTTTTTAAAGATGGCTTACTATTATGATATACTGGTCAAAGTAACGGTTTTCAGTGGCCAGTGCCGTTGACTCAAAATCATAGGTCCGCTTTTATGTTACTCAGTGTTAAAATGGTAATGGTAAGGGTGGTGTTTAGCACAGTGCCATCTTGCACATACGCATGTCTCAAACCGCTTTACACCTTGCCTCCTGATCACAGAACCATTCATCAATTATATTATTGGCACCCGACGACAAACTGAATGACACACAGATGTAACTCGCACAATAAGGTACCAGCGTCATATCCACACTGTTTGGAGTATTCCACCCGTATGCTTCCTCAGGGACGCATACACGTTTTTTTGAAATCGTACTTCAGTGTGCTATCACTGCCCTACAGGCAGATTTACTCCTGGATATTTCAGTGTTTTTATATCTGTATGTTTCGAATCGTCTTCTTACCTTTGCAGGATTGCTTGTATTAATCTGAGAGCGTAACATCATCCCTACATAGTATTAAAACATGTGTCGTCATCTTTTCAGAACCTGTCAGTTCATGGGTGGACGATCTGCAATTTGCATATGAGGAATTTTCTTTGTTTTTATCAGTGAATCTTATAGTTTGTGGCAGTGTAGATCTTGTCGCTAATTTTGTTCCAGTAACGATCACACCATAAGTGCCTGAATGTATAGGGGCCTATTAAATTTGTTCTCCATTGCATTATTATAACAAAGGATACGACTGAATAGAAATTTTAATAAATTTTTGTGTGCAAGCGGAGGAGGAGGAGGAGGAGGAGGAGGAGGAGGAGGAGGAGGAGGAGGAGGAGAAGGAGGGGGAGGGGGAGGAGGGGGAGGGGGAGGAGGGGGAGGAGGAGGAGGGGGAGGGGAGGAGGAGGAGGAGGAGGAGGAGGAGGAGGAGGAGGAGGAGGAGGAGGAGGAGGAGGAGGAGGAGGAGGAGGAGGAGGAGGAGGAGGAGGGGGAGGAGGGGGAGTGGGAGGAGGGGGAGGGGGAGGAGGAGGAGGAGGAGGAGGAGGAGGAGGAGGAGGAGGAGGAGGAGGGGGGGGGGGGGGGAGGGGGAGGGGGAGAGGAGGAGGAGGAGGAGGGAGAAGGAGAGATTGTCAGACAGACAGGCTACCTGGCTAACAGCTTGCCTAAGACATTCGCGCGCCAACACGAACCCAAACACACAAACCCTCGCGCACACATTTGAAAGAAACATGTTGATAATCAAAAACCGTCAGGAGGGCACATCTACAACATTAACGAGGAACATCTCGTTCACGGAGTACTTTCGTTGCAATCCAGAATTATTATTTTTCATTTCAGGGTGCGATAAGCAGAGCATAGCTAATCTGAAAGACATGTTCCTGATGACAGTGGGAGGCAAGAGCATCGTTGCCTGCTGTCCGCCTCATAAGATCTTCAAGCAGGAACTCTGCGACTGTGTGTGAAGGCTGCGTCATCGCTCGTGACGTCACTCCGGTGATGCCATCATGTGACGTAATTTACTTTGTTCCATCACTGCATTGAAGGTACGTCATATATTGAGTACCATCACCGTATTCCACCTATGCCAAGTCCGCATTGGGTGTTTTTAGTCACAGCCATTTTTATACTGCTATTTTCATTTCCGACATACTTTCGGCTCACCCTCTCCCAAGTGTGGGCTGTTATGCGGAGGAATCGATTCAAAGCTCTGCAACTGTATACTCGAGGATGACATTGCTGCTAAAAATAAATCAAACTGCATCGAAGCCTTCGTTTGATTTGTTGTTGTTGCTGTTGTTCCTTGTGGGTATTTTAACATGCTAATACGAGTTAGATACATATGTCCTTGCGTATTGTGCTCTGTTTACGAAGTATGACAGGCTCGTCCTCGGTGCCAAGGTACTGATGGTTCTCGAGCGATAAAGCTACGCATAAACATGAGATATTCGAATATAAAGCACCTCCATGCAAGGAGCTTAGTTCACACTCGTTCTTTCTACTCACAGTTAAAACAGGTACCTGAGAGAACTAAAGTGGAAAACTAGAGAAAGGAAACCGTACATCCGCGGCCATGATTACAAGCTTCCCAGAAAGTCGGGATGGTGTTGAAATGGTCATTGAAGCAATCCGAGGAATGGGAAGTAAGCATGTGGAATGACGCATTACTAAAGGCAAACACTTTCACCTTTACCAAGTGACGATCTAAGCAGTCTCGACGATATATTTTGTTTGGGACAATACGTCAGGCACAAATCAAACGCACTGTCATTGTCAATCATGCTAGCTTAAATGATCGAATGACCACAACATGAGTAAGTTTTAAAATGCCACAATGCACACATAACTAGTTCACATTTCAGGTACTGTGGGAACTATTCTGCAAGAAATGATGGAGAAAAACAAGTGATCATATTTAACAGGGCAAAGTCAATTCCACAGATATTTCGAGGCAGACACACACACCCACACACACACACACACACACACACACACACACACACACACACACACAAACACACACACACACACACACAAACACACAGCACAAATGAACGCACGCACACACATGCACATAGACATGTCCTACAATTAAGCTTTGCAATTGATCGAGTTTAGAAATATTTCGCTTCATACAAGCCTAGTTGCACTAACTGGAAAGGTGCTTGATCAAGGTATGCCAATTGTATTATACTGCAGGTCTCAATATATTTACTCCTTCCTCCTGGGTGATGCCAAGAATACAGTGACTATGCAAGAAGTATGTTGATATCTTTTGTTAAGCACTACGCAAGACTGTGTGATGAGCACGTGATTGTGTATGATGTTCACTGTATCGTTCATCTTGCTGATGTTGCAAAGATACAGAGGCCATTAGACAATATATCTGCTTTTCTATTTGAAAATGTTATGAGGAAGCTTCTCAGGGCCCTCAGCAACCATCTTGGGTAAGAAGGTGGCACGAGGCTAGTGTTCGTTGCAGATATAAGCAAGTGAAACCATTAAAATGGCAAGTGTTTACGAAGACCATTATGTTGCATTATCAAAACTCGGCTTGGCTTGCCAACGGCGCTGTTGAAGAGTACATTGTATAAACGCTGACTATACTAAAACAGAGGTGTGCTGACTACTTAAATGCGATGTTTTTTGGAAATGCTTAACTAGGTCAAGGTAAAAACCATTTGATTGTTGGTATTTCTTGTTTAAAATATGTTACATTTTTATGTCTGTAAATATCCACCCATCAATAAGTCTAATTTGGAAAGACGTATTTAGTTCATTTTTGTTTTCCAGAAATGTTTGATACACGTTAATATGAAAACGTAAAAACTATGTTTGCATATGTAATCAACGTCTTCTTAACTTTCATGTAAACGTTCATAAAAATATAACCAAAGCAATAATGAAACGTTTGGAACTGTTATTTGGCTATGATTTGATGTATTTTCTTTACACACAACATTAAGAAAGCGTAAACAGACGTGCCAAAAAGGTGTGTGTGTGTGTGTGTGTGTATGTGTGTGTGTGTGTGTGTGTGTGTGTGTGTGTGTGTGTTTGTGTGCGTGTAAATAATGTTCTCTCCTAACATTAAAGAAACGCTTTTGTAGAGAGAGAAAAAGTTTTGATTATATATGGGTACAGAAGTGAAGAATCAGCCAGACATGTGTACAGGCACCCTTTCGATATTTCAGGCTCAGGGAAGCAGGGAGTGGACAGCATGATGTGCAAAGTAAAGTGATAATGCAGTTGACATGCTGCTGATGACAACATTATGATGACCAGAAGATACCTCCCAGTGGCACACATGTGCTTGCTGAGGCTGCCTCTGTGAATGATCAGGGCCAGGCCTCTAAAACACTAAGACCACAGCAACCAGCTTGGCAGCACAGGCTGTGGGAAGATGTTCAGGCAGATATTGATATCCTTGACAAATTTTGTATTCATAATGTATTTGGCAACACTTCTTCATTCATCTCATCCTGCCCATTGCATTATTTTGCGTTGAATTTTATTCGATTATGTCTGATGTTCTGCTTGACCAACGCTCTATGCATGAAGCATGTTTTGAAGTTTGTTGTATTTAAGCAGATCTGTCATCTGCGCATCACTTCACCAGCATTAACAGCAAATTCATTAATGTAAGAGCAATATATATCCAACTCACACATAAATGAAACACGAATGGGATGGCATATAAGATATTGCACTATGTAGGTATTGCGCTTCCTTCGTTATTAAATGAAACACTTTTTTTCAAACGTTAATGTACGTCTACTGCATCTGTATTTCAATATCTAATAATTTCGAAAAAAATTCGTGTTACGTATATTAACTATAAGCTTCATGCTGGAGTCAACGTTTTAACAATGCAGTTTGAATTCGAAATCACAGCTGATACGATAGCACGCCTCGCAATGCCGTGGTCATCTCATGACTGAATAGACAAGCGTCGTTTATGACGTGACAGTCACGAGGCTATGATTGATTTGGACAAGGTCTCATACTAGTTCAATGAAAAGGTTTATAGTTTTGGTTGAAAATGGCGAACACTTTATCGATATCACTCGTTGTCAGTGTAGATGTTGCCATTTGAAGACCCACATTTCTTTGTAGCTGCAACGTCTTTGTAAGGGGAGAAGTATGTCTGCATTAAAAACGGTGGACCCAGACTTGCAACAAGGACAGACACGTAATTTGAACTTGAATGGAATGAAAGTTTAAGGTGAATCAGTCACTGGCATTTCAAACTGTTTCTGGTGGCGTTGAGCGCTATATCAACACGGAAATATGTCGGGACTTTGAAGTCGGGCGAGAAAGCTTTAAACAGCAGCCTCTTTGTATCCACGAGCAGTGTTCCTCCGAGATTCTCCAGCGGCCTGTTTAACACGAATTTAATGTCACTGTATTACTGCTGTCCCACAAGTGGAACAATTCCCGTATATGTTCTGCAACATCAGTAAAATGTGTGACCAATATATATCGATCATCTTTACAAACAAATAAAATAGTCAAATCGATCAATAGTATAAAAAGACACACTTGCATATGTGCATGAGCCTGTAAACTAATTTCATTTCGAACTAACAACATTTTGCCCCGGCTCTCCTTTTCGTCAGAGAGATATACACAACATTGTCGACCAAAAAAGCTCAGACATGCTTTTTGTCGTTCAGCATTATTATATGACTAATATCTTATGTGCACATCTTAGATAGGAGCCTGTTACGAAACGCATATTTCCCTTTTCTGATGTTGGTTGTTGTATATTATGCAGTGG
>JAWQFJ010002544.1:12500-27500 GCA_034096865.1 Theodoxus fluviatilis
TGAAGGACGGAAATCTCCCTCTTCTAGATTTACACAGTTTTGATTTATCAAAATCGAAGTCACAGGGAAGGTCAAAAGGCTGTTCATGGCAAATTGTGTTCAGTTTTTACACCACCATGCCTGATGTGTTTTCGCGTCAGATCAGTATCGAGCTGTATGAGCATCTCAATCATTTTTCATACAATCAGTCCACCCGTCATCGGACAGACTGGCACACTGGTAATCATGCCAACAACAGAGGAGTTGATGTTACCGAAGAGCTGCTTTTTTGCGACAGAACGACATTGACAGCCTCACTACCTGTTTCCCCATGTGAGCTGGAGATGAAAACTGACCCAACGCGTCTCTATATGTGATTCATAAGAGGCGTATAAATGGAGACATTGTGACTCGACGTGCTTACTCTAACTAGTTTCATCGATTCCTTGATCAATGGCCTTAAATAGCCTACGAAGGCTGATGGGCCGCAAAACTCCATCCATTCAATCCAATTCACCTTCTGCCTGCAACAGATCGGCATTGTGATCACCGACGGGTTTTCCAACTACCAGAGCACCATCACACAGGCCAAGCTGGCCAAGCAGGAGGGAGTGTAAAAAGGTAAAGGTGTGGTTTTTTATAGCGACTTACACCCTTTGTCAGGGTCTCAAACCGCTTACACTTTACCCCCTGATCACTGGGCATCTTCATCAATCCTCACTGGTACCTCACAACAAACATAGTGACAGACATTTAAGACACACACAGTCAGGTACCAGCACCAACTCCGCTCCCTGGGGAGTATTCCAACCCGATGCTGGCGCTTGGCCGCATACAAGGGTTAATCGCACAACGTTTTTGCCAATATTGCCCTCACAGGTACCCGGTTTTACTCCTGGGTGGGGAGAAACAATGCGAGTTAAGCATCTTGCTCAAGGATGCAACTCTGGAAACCGCGCAGCTTCGAACGCCGTACCCACTGGCCGCAAGCGACTGTAGGTCCAGCGCGCTAACCACTCGGCCACAGAGCCCCACTGTGTACCTGTGTGCAGTGGGAGTGGGCAATAACATCAAGTGGAGCACGCTGTACGGCATCGCGTCCTCACCCGAGTGTGTGGGAAGACTCTACCCCTGAATAACACGCTACGTCTTTGCCGCCATTTGAACAGTGAGTGAGTTATTCGTTGTCGTCTGTTATCATACGGTGTCCCTCGTAATGATAATGAACAGCAGTCGAGTCATCCCGAGCAGGTACCAAACCACGGTACATAATCGCCTCGCACTATTCCCAACAGGTCGAGCTACAACGCCAAATTCCGATCTTGAGAAGGATGCGTTCATAAGCATAGTTAGTTCTTCGCCTGCGGTCAATGTAGTCGGACAGGGGAGGTAATCTGACTGCAGTACTCGGGCAGGGGAGGTAATCTGACTGCAGCACTCGGGCAGGGGAGGTAATCTGACTGCAGTACTCGGGCAGGGGAGGTAATCTGACTGCTCTGCGAGGAACTTGACTATTATTCATCGTCATTACGATCTATACATATCTACGTCCCCTTAAAAATGGAGCGTTAACACGATCCCTTTAATGTGTTCCTTTATTAGAATGATACAGCATTTCTCAGTGATGATGATGATGATGATGATGATGATGATTGATGATTGATGAGCGGTGATTGGTGATTGGTGATTGGTGATTGATGATTGATGATTGATGATTGATGACGACGACGACGACGATGATGATGATGATGATGACGTCGACGACGACGGCGACAACGATGATGATGATGTTGATGATGATTGTTGTGGCATCAGTGGCGGTGGTGGTGGTGGTGATAATGATGATGACGATAGCAGCAGTAGTCATTGTTGTGATTGCGATACAATAATAATGATGGTGGTAGCGATGGAGATAGTAATAGTAGTGGTGATGATAGCGGTGATAATTTGCGAGAAGTACTACGTTTTGAAACGCCATTTTGGCAAGCAGCCTAAATAACAAACACCATTGTCGTATAAGGACGTAATTTACTCGGCAGTGTGTTTTTCTGTCCAATTCTTCGTGACTTGTGTTCTGGCAGATTGTCTCTCATACAAATCCCTTAGACGTTTACACACATGGTAGTTTTTTTAAGGGTTTCAAAACATTTTCAAACAGAGGGATATGTGAGATAAGTAACGTTACATTCTTGTTGACCGTAATAATTATCTCCTTTGCAGATGCGAGTGCATGCACAAGCTCATGACAATCATTTACACTACAGGTAGTGGTTTTAAATCGGAGTGTCACATTATTTGAACCGATGTAAATAAACACATTTCAGCCGGGTTTGTGTATTGTTTCGCTATTTGTAAATGTATCATGCTAACAGTGAAAAAAGGCAGTTTCTAATCTGTGGAAATACACACCTGGAGGAAATACATGGTGAAGGGACAGTGCATGATGATCGAGGTGCAATGCCAGAGTTCTTCAGGTTTTTTCCTGTTTCATAAGTCTTGGAAGGTTGATGTGCTTGTGAAGAAAAAAAAAGGGCGGGGAGATATGCAGGGAGGTAGGCAACAAGCAGGTATCCAGATTACGAACAGTAATAGCGTCCAAACAGTTCGTTGTCCATTGCAGACAATTTTCACACCTCCAGACAAGACAAAAACAAGCAGTCTCTGAAGGACTTTGGCGTAATTTCAGTCGCTAGACGAGGGTGAAGGCAATGAGATAATAGTCGGAGGCGAGCGTCGGTTGGATAATCCAGGCACGAACAGTAAGTAGACTCTAGAATCGTGCACCTCAGGATGGCGTCGAAGTGAAGGGGTCTTCTCCCAAATTTTAACTGACTCTGGGCAGGGCAGACAGGCACACAACCTCCTTCGATACAGCCAGAGCAAGGGGAAAGCACTGGCTCAGGCTGTGGGCCGATGCTCAGTCTCTCTGAAATGGCTGCTTGAATGAATGACACCAAGGGTCCAGACGCAACCCATTTTATAGGCCTCACGAAACATGCTGGGACAGCTAAGTGATAATTAAGACCAATCAAAAGACTTCTCGTGCATTCACTGCAGGACAACATTGGGGACTTCCCGTTCCGTTTGCTGCCAACAATTATAAATCACTAAAACAACAATTGTTTGCCAACCATGAAATGAATACCTGTCCGATTAACCAAAAGATGTAGAATCATGATTGGCTGCCTCTGAGAAATTCTGAACTAAATGAGCACCCCATCTGCTAATCAAATTTCTATTAAATTCCCTTTGTCTGGCGTTTCCCGCCTTCGATAACAACAGGAGGGGCGGTCTTTTGAAACTCCACATAAATGCCGGTCACTATGCATTCTAAACACATATTCATGTCACCCATACACACCCACGCACACACACACACACACACACACACACACACACACACAGAGTCACACACGCACACACCCGCACACACTCGCACACACAAGCATACACACACATACACACGCCCCCCCCCTCTCTCTCTCTCTCTCTCTCCTCTCTCTCTCTATCTCTCTCTCTCTCTCTCTCTCTCTCTCTCTCTCTCTCTCTCTCTCTCTCTCTCTCTCTCTCTCTCTCTCTTTCTCTCGCTCGCTCGCTCGCTCGCTCTCTCGCTCACACACATACACACACGCACACACAGACACACATGCATACTTACACTCTCTCTCTCTCTCTCTCTCTCTCTATCTCTCTCTCTCGCTCGCTCGCTCACACATACACACAAATACACACAGATACACACAAATACACACACATACACACACATACAGACACATACACACATACACACATACACACAACTACACACAACACACACATACACACACATACTCACACACTTACACTTGTCAAGTCGTCCTCCGTGCATCTTGGGGTAGCCCACAGATCAGTCACTATCTTCATTCACACGATCTATCTTTAGAAACAAGAAGGTAAGGTAATGAGAATTCCATTAATAAGGAATTGATAAATAACAATGATAATATAAAGAATTCGTGCAAAGGAAAGGTCAGACATGCATAAAAGGGTTACTTATATGGTAGGTAAACTGTACAGATGAAGCTCAGGCCATGCTGGCTAGATTTTCCCCTTATTATTCGATGACAGGTCTCACCAAAACGTCCTTCGATAAAATAAGGTTCTTCGAACACATAGGGTTGGCGGAATCCAAGAGGCACTGCAGAAGACACAATGGCGAGGACTAGCCACCACCTTTGAGAAGAGTTATAAGGCAAACCTTGGTCTCAACAGGAATCACAGAACAATTCTGTTTTCCATGCGTGATGAGACTGAAGTGAAGGGACAGCTAGTTTCTCTCTGATTCAGCGAAAGTGAAGGATCAGGCTGGTCTCCGTCACTTCGTACCCATGAGGATTAATCACTGAAGTCTGACCCACTTTGCTGGCCTCTTGAATTGCTTCGCCCGGAAGCAAGGACAGCTGCCAGCCTGGATGTCAATGGAGACTCTCCACTCTCTCACTCCTGCAGCATTTTCCCGAGGTCTGATACTACATTGGTTTTTTTGCCTGGCATCAGTTCCTCCCGTAAAACATTCTGAGAGAAAATTTCCATAGAGTGTCAATCCACTAATTGAAAGCTTCCTTCGCAAACACAAACTCCAAGACCGCTCTCACAGTGTTACTGGACTGAGACTTCTCAGATGGGCAGCCATAGAAAGACACGTAGACAGACAGGGACAGACAGGCAGGTACATAAGCAGATACATTCACACACTCTCTCTCTCTTTCTCTCTCCCTCTCTCTCTCTCTCTCACACACACACACACACACACACACACGCGCGCGCTCACACACACATATACACTGCCCGTCAGACACACATACAGACAGGAATACACAGACAGTCAGACATATAGACAGACAGACACACAAACACATACAGACAAACGAGCAGACACAGAGGCACACATGCATCCTTCCAAACATTTCATTTACTCTTCCTCATAAACCACGGATTTATTTCCCTTGTTTAACAAACTAGCAAGAACGATGTTGCGTGTTTCACCTCGCGAATGAATTGTAGGCAACTCAAGCGTTGTACATGTAAATGCATTCTGGGTGGACAGTGGTATGTGTGCCTGTGCGTGCATGTATCTGTGCGTGTAAATGCAATTATGCTTGCATGCGTGCATGAGTAATCAATCAAACATATGACAGTTTGCAAAGAAGTGCTGTGTATACATGCTGTGCGCTTCATCAGAAAGGCAGGGGGCACTTTCCGAACATCATTAAAAACTAAAACCCTAATTGCACAAAACACATATTTGCTAATGCACCAGATGCAATGTAACATCACCATATTAAGTGTAGGAATCCGGTATTTATCAGTTGCCAATCATTTCTTACCACAAAACTAAAACCCACAAGAACATATATTATGTTAAAAAAGCATAAAAAGTCTAAAATATAATGAAAACTACACAATAAAATCAAATGATTCATCATCATTAAATCTACAAACACACGTTAAACTAGAGAGCATTCTGAGAGTGAAGTTCTCCACCAAGGACGCCACAATTTCTCGTCAGTGACCTGTATAGTTTAAATAATGTATTTCAACGTTTGCTGGAGAAATCTGACAGGCACTGTGAGCATAGAGACAGCGTCATCAATAGTTTGACGTCATCAGCCTCGTGACGATGGACAAAAGCTCTCTTTTGCGTCGCAATTCAAAACGAGGTAACGGACGACCTCCAATTCTCCATGGATTCTGTCATGGATAAAACCCGGATGTTCCACCAACGTTCTTCAGAATCAATCGTTAACTATGTTTTGTTATTTTGCCGAATAACATCAAAGGATAAAACATAACATCCTTGGCGGAAGTAATGACCACATACAACCACTTTGATAAGATTAAAAAAAAGACACTAACTAGATAATGTCTTTGGATTACTGTATCATGAAATCGCCATTTTAGTATACATAGTTACAAAATCAAATTTCATAACATGATCCATCTATCTACAAATAGTTTGTGTGTGTGTATGTGTGTATGTATGTGTGTGTGTATGTATGTGTGTGTGTATGTGTGTGTGTGTGTGTGTGTGTGTGTGTGCTCGCGCGCGCGCGCGTGTGCCGGATGATGGTCTCAAAGCTGAGGGGCGGTAGTGAGAACAAGCTCTACCAATAAAACTCTCTTCATTACATGCGTCTTTGAAAGCTTCTGACAACCAAGCCCAACTTCAATGCCTTTATGTACGCTTGGAGGCTCGAAGGCAGGGCAAAGGCGGATGATTGATGCCTCATAGCCAATCGCTCCGGCTAGAAATCAGCACCATTTTAGTGTGCAATTTCTTCGACATCGACAGCACCAAAGTACTGATATCTGCCATTCCCTGGACTCTGTTGTAGCCGAGAAGGGGGAGACTCGTCGCGTGGCCAACAACCTGTTTTCCATAACAACATGCTCTGGCCAGCACACAGGAACGGTCACTCCAACATCGCTTACCTCATTTGACACATGGGAAGCAGCAGCCTACACGCTAATCGCTATACGCTCGTAAGCTTCAATGCTTAATAAGAGCTGATCAATGAGCATGGAGGTGTTGGCAGGAGAGACCTTCCAGCCTCATTGGACAGCGACTGCCTGCTTTGAGCTGCATCGTTAGCCCAGTCGAAACAATGCCGTCCCGCTATAGTTCGCCTGCCTCTTGTAGTGCACGAATCTTATAGGACCTGATAAACGACCCGTAATTATAGCACCAGGTAAAAACATAAAAACGAGTACGAAACTCCCCACACTCAAGAGTCGGACCTGGAGTGTGAGAACCATGATGGTAGTGTCGTCGGAGGAGTTTAGGGGAGTGGCAAACACCCGCAAGACAGCCATCACCAACAACAAGCTGAGAAGATCGAGGGGTTACAGGCAAGGGGAAAAGTAATGTTTGTACGACGGCAAATGCGGGAACCTGAATTGCATTCCTTTGTTCGTCACCTCCTGCAACCCCAAAACTGCTTTCATAAAACTGCTCCCAGAGGCGCTTCTATGCTGGATTGCTAACAACGTTTTCGGTGAAATATTCGCACATGGTTTTTTTAATATATAAATTCATTTAAACTTAGATTGAGTTTGAAAAGAGTAGTTTACCCCTTCGACTTCTCAGTCACACTTTTTCGTTTGGTACCTGACGTTTGAACTTGGAAACTATATCGGACTAGTTGACCCTCTAGCGCATTATTTTTCTGTACGTATATATTGTTCCCCACCCCACCCTCACCACCACACCCTGCAAAGCCCTGCAATGGTGTGTAGCGGACTAAACTTTAAGTAACATGACAATTTCACACCCTCATACTCTCGGGAGAAAACGGGAAAATGCAGGTAAATGCTTTGTTGAGAGGTGGGGAGAGGAGGAAGGGGAACCAGTCCCAAGGAGGAAAGAACGAAAGGGATAAGATTTTCGAGATTCTTTCTTTGTTCTGATATCATGTTGATGTAATCAAGCTGGCACTAAGACATCCAATTCTCATTAAGTAAATATTTTTAGACGTCAACAAAGAGAAGTTACATTGACGGTTTGCCTCAGTCTATCAAAAATCTCATTCAGCCGACTCATAATGAGCTATTTCAAAATGTACCTAAAACTGCTCCCAGCAGAAACATAAAACTAGGTCACTGGTAATCTGGGGGAATAATGGCATGCCCTCAAGATACAGAAATCGTTTTATCACGCCAGGGATTGTCTGCATTTCTAAGTCGGGGCAATGAACCGGATGCATTTAATTCCTGGCGGACACGGAGCTGAACGGAAAAAAACTTGCACACGAACACTGCTTTTGGCAGGACTCTCTTTTCACCTCGGGGGCTGCACCTAGGCACACTAATGCTATTAAAACTCAAACCCAGCTATGATATGCACGTCCCTACCAGAAGGAAAATGACTCACAACCTCATTTGGAACCTAATGGTTGTTGCCAGGGGACACTAAAGGCAGGCGCCCTAGAGAATGATATGTGTGAAGTTTCCTGGAGGATCTTTGCATTCAAATGTAGTATGCTCCAATCAGATAAGAACATCAAGCGTGTAATAAAAGGGAACTTACACAAACACCCTAATGCGCCTCTTTAAAGAGCAGACTTGGTCCACCCACCGCCTCGTCACAGCAGCCTGATCGTCTCCAGCTAATGTCAGGGGCTGTTGATCCGATCCGAGGTAAGGAGAGCGGCCATGGCTTTTGTTAAAGTGCATTTTTCATGCTCATGTTTTATTGCTCAGAGGTTTTTGATACATAAAGAGGAGGTGAGCCGGTGTCAGACTATTAGACTGCGACAAGGAAAAAAAAAGATAAAGCACGACCGGAGTCAGACTAATTGTATTCTCTAGAGAAAAATAGAAGCCCTGAAGAGGGCCGTTTGTGGAAGGATGACGGCACTTCTCGAGGGAATACAAATAGTCAGACTACGGTAGTGCTTTTCCTTTTTCTTGTCCTTGTCGTACTTAGATACAAATGTTTTGAATTTCCAATTAAAAGGTGTTTATGTACGTGTAGTCTATGGTTTTCCTTCAGTGGACACTTTTTTATCAACCCGTGTGTGAAAGACAGATGATAGTCCTAAGCCGCTCACTATGACTATGGTGCTTGCATAGTCCTTTTCAAATAAAATTTGTCCGTGAAAGAAAGACAATGGACGTAATTTTTTTATCACAACTACATAAATTCGTACGCTTTTCGTATCCTTTGGCCTTTTTACTTTTACTTTTCAAAATAGAATACACATCTTATGTTATATCTGCATCCAGAAAAATGTTGTGCAGTCATTCATTAACAAAGTCAAGGAAAATATGTTTTCGTGTCTTCGGAGAATTGATGGCGTTACGTCACAATGCCTTTCAAAGCTACGAAAGCAATTACTATGAAAACTTTGGGAAACGTAATTGTTCCAACCAAATACAATCGTATTTATATCTAAAGTAGTAGTGTTGTAGGTCTAATCGTATTAATTTTGTTTAGCCCAAAGATTCGTGATTGGGGTATTAAATAGGAAATTTTTTACCCATCTTTCAAAGAAATGGCAGTAGTTGGCATGAAGTTGAGCAAGGCTACGTTAAATTTGGTACAGCAATGTAGGCCCTACCACAGACGATGAAAACACGTTATGTACAACCGAGTGGTAAGACCTTTCATAAATGAATCTTAAAATAATTTCAGAGCAAATAGTCACCTATATTTCCAATATGAATATAATACTATAACAGGAAAACGCCTTTTCCCAGTGCCTCCTGATCCTCATCTTCCCCTTCTGCCCCTTTCCGCCCATTTTCCCACTTCACACACACACTCACCCCATCCCAGCATCTAATCACATGTACACATGTTTCTGGCTCTCTCTTTTTTCTTTTCATATAGTGTTGCTTGTGTGCAAGAGCTAGCCAGGTGTATGTATTTCCTTTGCTGATGTATTTCCCTTTCTGAATTAAAAACAAATCCGAGTTTTAAGAGTTTCCTGATGCACTACATCCAAAGCGTCTTATCTCATCATGAAAAACAGAATACTTCAGCCTTCCTGTAGCACCCTGCGGTCTTTTATCAAATATATTTTAGTGAAAACTTGTTTGAGACCAGACTTGGGTGATGCGTCGCTTCATAAAACCACTTCTCTGCTGTTTTACTTTTTTGTTTGCAGAGACATAATTTCAGAACAGGTGTTGTGCTCACGTGAAACCTGTAGTGGTACTGTCCATGAGCACATTATTGAGTTTAGTGATTTGTCAAGTCTAAGTACACATTGCTCAGCCAGGATAAATTGCAGGTGAATGCATTTCAATATGTATGTGGGCCGCCACTAATTGTTGTCAATAGGCATGCAACATAATGCCATGAAACATTTCATTTGCATTTTCGAATTGCCACAGCCGGCCCTCAGTTCTGGTTACTGTCAGCTACATATGTGACTCAATTTAATGTGATAGTAAGTGAGGCGAACGAGTTCAGCTCCATTTAGTAGCCAACTTGGTCACTCCGGGGGTACAAATTCGAACCGCTTGAGAGGAAGGAATTCGGAAAACAAAAAGTGGGGAAACGTATGGTTTCTTCTATCCTCGAGTCACTAGAGACTGTTGTCAAATTCAATAGTATCTATGGTGTGTGGACGAAAAACTAGATGAATTATGGTAATGCAGGTTACAGAGAAGATATATGAAGATGTGATTGGTTTGGTTGGAGAGTGACAAGTCGCAATGGTCAAAGGGTTGTTACGGCCAGGAGGAACATTTTCTACACATACTTATAGATGAGCAAAATATTTACAATGTACATCACAACGTAACACTTCTAGAACTGACAGAAACCAATGACTCAGTGCCTCAGACAGAGGAAACTCTGAGTTCATGATGAACTATTATCTGTGTCTGAATACAGGCTTGTTTATCAAATTATTTCATTTCTACTTGAACGTTCACACATATACACAATAGAAAATTAGGCATCTCTGCATATGCAGAACAGCTTTGTTACAGTAAACTCAGTTTAATGTCAAAATCATCACAGTCTACTTAAGATACAGAAAAAGTTGCAATGACGTCCTTAGTCAGGCTACACTTGTTGACTCGTCCGAGGAGAGGGGTGTAGAAAAGACGGCAAAGCTGGCAGGCCATACAAGCTGGCAGGCCATACAAGCTGGCAGGCATACAAGCTGGCAGGCCATACAAGCTAGCAGGCCATACAAGCTAGCAGGCCATACAAGCTAGCAGGCCATACAAGCTAGCAGGCCATACAAGCTAGCAGGCCATACAAGCTAGCAGGCCATACAAGCTGGCAGACCATACAAGCTGGCAGGCCATACAAGCTAGCAGGCCATACAAGCTGGCAGGCCATACAAGCTGGCGGGCCATACAAGCTGGCGGGCCATACAAGCTGGCAGGCCATACAAGCTGGCGGGCCATACAAGCTGGCGGGCCATACAAGCTGGCGGGCCATACAAGCTGACAGGCCATACAAGCTGGCGGGCCATACAAGCTGGCAGGCCATACAAGCTGGCGGGCCATACAAGCTGGCAGGCCATACAAGCTGGCGGGCCATACAAGCTGGCGGGCCATACAAGCTGGCAGGCCACAGTATCTGACTGAGGGCGCTGATGCCCGAAACAGGGCCGCATCGCCTTGCCGACCGCTGCAAATGTACCGTTTTGGACACAATGCAGCAAATAGCGGCTTTGTGGGCCATTATTACATCCCCCCTCAATATTCGCTGTCTTTTCCGCACCCCACTCTTCAGACGAGTCCACTGGTGTGTCCCGTCTGAAGATGTAATTCGAAAAGGTACATGCTAGAAATTCACAAGGAGGAAATTACCAATGGATAAATGGGAACATAATTGTGATGGGTGGCTGGAGGGGAATGAAGAGGAGAACAAAACAAAGAGTGTATGGTCGTTTAGAGTGGACAAGTGTGGGATTCCTTCCGTCTTCTGAAGATGGGCAATGACGTTTCTTGGTTTTGGAGAGTTGTGACGGTCTTCGAACAAGTTCGAGCTTCATTGGGAGCAGTTCAATTCTGGGCATTGGCAGTTGCAGGATTCTGGAGAGGTCAAGGAGGGGTCACGCACACTTAAATATCCCAATTTTTGTTGGAACTTATAAGGGATTGGCATCCCCTGCAAAAGTCCTTGTGATTGACCAAATAATGGAGGAAACGCTCATTGATAATTCAATGGGGGCAAAGTGTAAATAATAACATATTTTTATCGTACATGAATCACACAAAGATATTCTACATCAAAACATCTGCAGAGTTTGCCGAGATTGTTGTGCTTATAATGAATGGTCTGGGAATTTTTTTTACAGCCGTATTTCTTTCCTTTTCAGTCAGTACTATGTGGAGGTTACTGCTGCTACTCGTGTTTCTGTGCAAGAGCACAGGGGCGGATCATGCTGGTAAGACTTCATGCATGCTGCATGTCTCTTCAGGCTTCTATAACCATTGGGAAAGACATTCTAATAAGACTCACGTGCACATTTTGATGGATCCTTCGATCCGTTTGTCAAGTCTTTGGTCTGAAAGACGAATGGGAAATAACATGATGATTTCATTTTGCAGAAATCTGAAGTTCATACGCTTATTCTGCACGCCCATATCTACTAAGAACTTATACTCGGTGACATCAATACATACAAAACCGGGTTCTTTTACAAGACAGGGGGTGTGGCCGAGAAGCAAACAAGACGCCTCCTACTTCACTGCTTTGGCAAATGTGCCCGTATCGGAGAGTAATACACTCACATCCGTCAAGCTACTGAGATAGATTGTCGTCAGATTTCGCATGCATACCATAAATTTGACAAATGAAGAATAAGAAACTCTTGAATATGCACAAATCGCGACTTTTAACATCAGAATAAATCAAACACATGCACACAAAGACCTACACAACCAAGCAATCTTCCTTTTTGCCACAAACAAAGAGCAAAACACACACAACTATCAATGTTTAATAGTATTCTTCAAGAGATGCAAAACAAGGTCAGAAAGACACAATTAAGAAACAAAACACCTTCACATTAAGCAACATAGTGCTCTTAGCGAAACAGTTCCGTGCACAAACAGCTAAAAAGGGTACGCATGCTTACAGACCTCTTCTTCCGCTCTATAACCCCTAATCGAACTTGTTGTACGGCATGAATGTAGATGTTCGCATTCTTTCCTACCTAATGCATGATTTCTCTTGTGTCTCCAGATGGATGCAACAAGCTTCCCCATCGCAAGGACGCAGACAAGTTCCTGGAGAAGGATCAACATGGAAACCTGCAAGAGCACCCCTGTCAACCAGGAAGCTGGTTTAGCCAGGATGCCTGTGACTGTGTTCCCAAGGGTAAGGACTGCTCACTGGTTGCATAAAAAAACGTGACGATTGCTGCAGGGTGATTAGTGCGAGGTCCTCCCCAGCTGAGACAAGCTGCTTGTCCTCTCCTCCGGGACTTTGGTTTAGTTAGGACGCCTGCGACTATTTCCACACTGGTAGGTGCTGTTCGTTGCCTCAGCAACAACGTGACAGCTTGGAGTCCGACGTTACTTCTTTCATGCACTAAACTGTACCTCAGCAGAAAAAGGCCAATGGCGACTATAAATAAACAAAAGGTAAAGGCGCTCTTTTTATTTTGCGACTTTCCACCCATTGATGGTGTTATGACCCAGATGAGATCTACGGATTGAAAAACAAGGCGGCACAAGTATGAAATTTTAAGAAGATTTGTATTTTAAAACGAAAACAACGTCTTAATACAACAACATGTCCGCAAGACCCATAGGACCGACTGTCAATACAACAGAAATTGCAACCACAGCAATTTATACCCTTATCCCCGCCAACACCGCAGGTCACCATTACACTGCAAACACAGCAGTAATCATCTCAGTAAATTGCAACCACAGCAAAATATCCCCTTATCCCCGCCAACACCGCAGGTCACCATTACACTGCAAACACAGCAGTAATCATCTCAGTAACTTGCAACCACAGCAAATTATCTCCTTATCCCCGCCAACACCGCAGGTCATCATTACACTGCAAACACAGCAGTAATCATCTCAGTAAATTGCAACCACAGCAAATTATCCCCTTATTCCCGCCAACACCGCAGGTCACCACTACACTGCAAACACAGCAGTAATTACAACAACAGCAATTTACACCCACATGTCCGCTAACACCGCCGGACCCTAACAGACAACAAACAGGTCTACTTACATGTCCATCAAAACCCCCGCCGCTCCCCGACAGCACAACACCCAGACTGTCCTTCAGCAAGAAGTGATGGGGAGCCCCGAGCTATCGAACCCTAGTTCTTTAATCAACAAAATGATGCCAACACCGCACACAAGAAACCGTTTGGCACGATAAAATCACAAAACTACCGACGTAATCTAAAATTAAAACGCTTGCTACGAGCATTGGGTTCAGTGCCGGACCACCGTGCTCGTGACAGATGGGTGCTCAGACCGTAAAACAAACACGCATGTGGCAGCATTTTCTCCGCCGAGTTTTTTTTCTTCTTGCAGCGTCCAAGCATATGGCACACCGAAGAATGTCTCACACCTCCTAATCGTTAAAGATCACAGCTCTGAGGCAATGGCTGTTCCCTCGAATCAAATCACTGTACTCTAATGTTTCAGGAGGGGTTGCGATCACTAATCAATGCGATAAAAATCCCATCGTCAATGATCCATACCGATGGGTGGAGAAGGACGGGCACACTGTTGGCAGTTGTCCATGGGGCAAAATCTTCGTTCCAGACACGTGTGCATGCGCACCTCTGAATCAACACCAAACTCCACGTAAGTCCGCCAATCTGCCATGTATGCATAGTACATTTTTGCCTTGGGTAACTCTGAAGAGTCTGTTGCACGCGCTTCATTAGACAGCCAAAAGCTAGAAGCCACTGATGGATAATGCGTCTTCTAATGGAGAGCAACTCTATACCAGTGGGTCAATGTTCTTTAAAACGTTGGATACTCAAGGTGCCAGTTTACAAAACTGATTGGAATATGATGTGGAGTGATGCCAGTAAAATAAAAGTATTGAAGATAACTTTTTTGTATGTTTCCGATAGCCGTGGGCGGAAGAGTCACTTATTTAGAATTATCTCTTATCAAATTTACCCTTTGTCATACCATGCTCGTCCCGAGCGCATTAAGACGTTAGCATGGGGGGTTTTAAGCATAAGGAGTAAACAATTCATCAGACTGTTTTATTTTTCAGATTTCAACCCCCAAAATGCAGAGACCCTTTCAGAGCCAAATCATTTTTGGTGTCGTTTAATCTTAAAATGGAGAATGCATGAGCCTTTCCCTTTAGCGTGTGAATTGGTATGAATTGTCCGTGGTTGACATAATCAATGTGTCTCAAGTGTTGGCCAAATTTCAAGCATTGCGTTCATATTAGTTTAACAGGCAAATTATTTGCAGTCTGTGTTCAAGATTATCCTTTTTATGACATAATCATCGTGTCTCACAAAGCAAGACCATTATTTTTAGTCTGTGGTTTTTAGTCCCTGCATGCTTGTC
>JAWQFJ010002544.1:32500-59426 GCA_034096865.1 Theodoxus fluviatilis
TGCACGCACGCACGTACGCACGCACACACACACATACACACACACACACACACGACAACGACAGCAACAACAGCAACAGCAACAACAACAACAGCAACAACACCAATAGGACGTTATTCAGCACAGGAGTACACCTATATTTTCAATGTGACGCTACTGGGACTAAACAGACAATACTCTTCTATCATCCCTTAGCTACGTATGTACTCACATATCTAACAAGTAGCGCTCTCACACTTTCTCAAATATGACAGACACAACTATACCAAACCACAATCATTACAATTAGCACCAACATCACCTTTACCAACGACACATTCACCACCAATATGTGTTTGTGTCTATTTGCTGCGCTAGGTAGCGGTTTCCACAAGGATGAAGGCGTGTGTAACAAGTTTCTCCACCCCAAGGACACAGACAAGTTTCTGGTGAAGGATACGCGGGGAGCAGTGGAGGAACAGTCCTGTCCTCCTGGAAGCTGGTTTAGCAAGGATGCCTGCTACTGCGTCCCCAGAGGTAAGGACTTCTCACCGCTCATTATTTAAAAAAAAATAACTGAGAGAGTGTCAGCCATGTACAGGAATATTTAGTGGCCACGTGCGTGTGCGGGCGTGCGTGTATGTGTGACTGTGCGTGCGTGTGTGTGTGTGTGTGCGTGCGTGTATGTGTGTGTGCGTGTGTGTGTGTGTGTTTCTTTTCTATATACATGGTTGATCAGTTTCTCCCTGTAAGTGTATTTGTTCCTGTTAGCCCATTGTTCTGTCGTTTTGTCCCGGAGTCTATATATCTGTCTGTCCTGGCGTCACTTAGTCAATGTCATTCAGTGCGTCCATCTATTTGTCTGTCCATTCATGTGTGAATTCGTCCTGCGGGCCAGTGGGTGGGAGCGGGTAGTTGGGCGGATGGGCAAGTGAGCAGTGTGTGTGTGTGTGTGTGTGTGTGTGTGTGTGTGTGTGTGTGTGTGTGTGTGTGTGTGTGTGTGCGTGCGTGCGTGCGTGCCTGCCTGCCTGCCTAATTGCCAGGGCCCATATCCAGAACGGCGATTTATTTTAACCCCGATTTATCTTTAAACTCAGACGATTCCAACTGTCTGTTCCGCTCTCCCTTGGCTGGAAACCAGTATATATAGCAAAGCACAATCTAGGATCCTCTGACGAGCGTACCTTATCTAACCGATCAAGATAACCCGGGGTTAGGGGATAAATCGAGTGTTAAAAAGATAAATCGCTGTTCTGGATACGGGCCCAGCCTAACTGCCCACCTGCTTTCTCTCTGCCTGCCTGCCTAATTGCCTGCCTAACTGCCTGCCTAACTGCCCACCTGCTTTCTCTCTGCCTGCCTGCCTGCCTGCGTGCCTTCCCACCCGCCCGTCTTTCCGTCAGTGTGTGTCTTCCTGATTGTCTCTGTGTTTCTTCTTTTGGATCTCCCTGTTTGTGCCTTCCTGTTTATTTGTCTGTCCGGCCGATTATCCGTCAGTCTGCCTCCCTGTCTACCTCTTGACCTGTCTGTCAGTCATTGTGTACTCGTGTATATGTCTGTCCGTCATTGTGTACTCGTGTATATGTCTGTCTGTCATTGTGTACTCGTGTATATGTCTGTCTGTCTGTGTATCTATGTGTCTGTCAGTCATTGTGTACTCGTGTATATGTCTGTCTGTCATTGTGTACTCGTGTATATGTCTGTCTGTCATTGTGTACTCGTATATATGTCTATCCGTCATTGTGTACTCGTGTATATGTCTGTCCGTCATTGTGTACTCGTGTATATGTCTGCCTGTCATTGTGTACTCGTGTATATGTCTGTCTGTCTTTGTGTACTCATGTATATGTCTGTCAGTCATTGTGTACTCGTGTATATGTCTGTCTGTCATTGTGTACTCGTGTATATGTCTGTCTGTCATTGTGTACTCGTGTATATATATGTCTGTCTGTCATTGTGTACTCGTGTATATGTCTGTCTGTCATTGTGTACTCGTGTATATGTCTGTCTGTCATTGTGTACTCGTGTATATGTCTGTCTGTCATTGTGTACTCGTGTATATGTCTGTCTGTCATTGTGTACTCGTGTATATGTCTGTCTGTCATTGTGTACTCGTGTATATGTCTGTCTGTCATTGTGTACTCGTGTATATGTCTGTCTGTCATTGTGTACTCGTGTATATGTCTGTCTGTCATTGTGTACTCGTGTATATGTCTGTCTGTCTGTGTATCTATATGTCTGCCGATGTCCGTCTTTCTCTCTGTTTTCTTACCTGTTCAATTGCCTGTCCCCGCGAATATCTTCAGTTTGATTAGCACATTCATCTTATTACTTAGTGCGATTAACCCTTGTATGCGGCCAAACGCCAGCATCGGGTTGGAATACTCCCCAGGGAGCGGAGTTGGTGCTGGTACCTGACTGTGTGCGTCTTAAATGTATGTCACTATGTTTGTTGTGAGGTACCAGTGAGGATTGATCAAGATGCCCAATGATCAGGGGGTAAAGTGTAAAGCGGTTTGAGACCCAGATAAAGGGTGTAAGTCGCTATATAAAATCACACCTTTACCTTTTTTTTATTCCCTGCATTTTTTACAGAGTAATGTCAGTGTAAGACCAAGGAAAAAGCAACAATGCTCTTCTGCGGTTAAACCAAACTGCTTGTCAACCACGATACACCACAGTTTTTCAGAAAAAGAACGTCCAATTTACATTTATATTACGAAACGTTCTGTCCGAATTCCTTTCCTTCCCCCCTCCACCTTTATTTGTGCTATCTTTCGAAATACATCTTTTCTAACAACCACGTGTTATGTACCCTACAGACCCTTGTATCCAGAACAACAGGAAGCCAGTAGAAGGGGATCCCACTAGCTACAAGGAGTTTGTCTTCGGTCGTGGCTACGTTGTTTACTCCTGTCCGTCGGGACAACATTTCCAGTCTGATATCTGCCTGTGTCTGCAGAACTTCGTCCACAAGGGTAGGGGAAAAACATAAGTATAAACTAGCCTGAAAAGGTATGTCTGTGTGTATTTATCTATGTATGTTGATAAATGTGTACAGCGCAAATTTCAGTACACTGCTCAAAGGCGCTGCACAGACACACCGAGAGAAGAGAAAAGTTTTCAATTTCTTCTTAGATGCATCGATAGAATCTGACTGGAGGAGATGCTTTTGACTAATGAATCACTCTGTAGTTCCTTGGCCATTTCTACTCTTGCTCAACAAACCTGCTGTCATTTTCTATTACGTCGTCTGTTGGTGGGCGATTAGTTGGGCGTTCAGTCCGAAGTACTTATACTACAACTACTGCGTGGCTCTACTACATTTCATTTTTCACCACAGCATTAAGGAATCCCTCATGGTGACGAATGTTTACTCGCAAACAAACTTTAAACTATGGGTTCCAATTTATCCAGAAATCGTTCTCTCTACTCCCCTCCACCCCGAATATTTGTGCTTGAAGGACCAGGAAGCGGATGCCAAAAGCTTCCCCATCCCAAGGACGCGGACAAGTTCCTGGAGAAGGATTCCTGGGGAAAAGAGCAGGAACGCTCCTGTCCGCCTGGAAAATGGTTCAGCAAGGACGCCTGCGACTGTGTCCCTGAAAGTAAGAGCTGCTCAACGCTTGCGTTGAACGTGTGATTACTCCAGGTTAACAACAACAACAACATTTATGTGTTCAGACCTTTGGTCCATTACAAAAAGGGGTGGGGAGTGAGGAGCTATGGAAACAATGTTTAGATGTCAAATCAGTTCCGACAACGGATCGCCTGAATGGCTTGTCTGGATTCTGAGTTTTAAAAAGTCAAAGGAGAAACCCTAGTACTCTACCTAAACATGTTCATGGACTGTACCATTATCATCGTATTTTAATTAGTCACTCAAAATATAATTCAACAAAGTAAAAATTAGTCAACTTTGGCTGTTTAGTTGTAAACCTAAGCATCCTTCTGAGATGAAACCATATTCAATAGTTTCAGGTTTGCATCTTATTCAACAATCGAGGTCAAGTACATTAGGTGGGGCAACAAATATAATCATTAAAATGTATACAATGCAAAACCTGGTGGGATATCTTTGTTTGCTGTCAATCTAAATGTTAAGAAGAGACATATATGATGCATTGACGATAAAGCGCCAGTTTAGTAAAAAAAAATCACCCAGCACTACAAAACAGAAGTGTGGTAGAATCTATTGAAGCAATGGCAAAAATCATGCGTGGACAATAAAGTCCACAATCAACTGGAATACACACACGACTACAAACTATAAATGTGTAGGAGCTCTTGAGCAGAAAAAATAAAATCAAATAGTAAAACTGTGTAGCGCGCTGCTGTCATAAAAAAGCGTACAACCCTAGCCCAATGGCCACGGCGGTTCGTTGAAGGCAGTGCGTCGCTGTCCACTGAAAGAGGTGGTATAGCAGTAGATCATCGCGACGAAAGTTCACCGATGCAGATGGACTCGCCCTCTTCATTATGAAAACCGTTTCACCACAGTCACTCGATTCAAAATGCCGTATCGACAAAACACGAGTGTTTGAAAGGTTGCTTACCTCGTGACGGAGTAGTTCAGGGAGCCCCTTATTAAACATCACTGTCCTCTGTGCGGTAGTTTCTCCAGCACATGGTTTCCATTCAGAGCTCGGATAGGACACGTCTACTTCCTCGTAAGTAACCTTGAACCCGACTACTGCAGGATAACGAAAGTGTCTTTTACTCAATCAATCACATCGTCGTTCAGCATATCAATCATACCTTCCTTTATGTGCGCTGTCGATCAGTAGCTGAGTCAGTCAATAACTCAACACCAAAGCTGCAGTATGACTCCTGATTGCTTTCGTTTTCAACAAACACTATTTATGATGTCCTCGAGATTAACATCATTTTACCTGCTTGTAGATACTTTTCTTCCCATTTCAAATAATCCCACAATTACTTACCTACGTTTGTTACCGATGTATGTGCTTTAAAGGACCAGGAAGTGGATGCCAAAAGCTTCCTCACCCCATTGACACGGACACGTTCCTGGAGAAGGATTCCTATGGAACAGTAAAGGAGCACTCCTGTCCTGCTGGAAAGTGGTTCAGTCAGGACGCCTGTGACTGTATCTCCACAGGTAGGGTCTGCTCACTGGTTGCATCAGACAATTGACTACTGCAGATTAATGAATATGTCTTGCGACAATCAGTTCACTGTCACTGGGCCAGTTACCGTTCTTTTGCCAAGACTTAGTTATCTGCTTGGGCGGTTAGTTTCTCAAATACACCTCTAACAGACAGATAGCCCAGCCTGCTGAACCCTTTTGATTTCAACATCGGATATACACGATGTCCTCGTGATGAGCAACGACTCACCTGTTTGTAAATACTTCTCGTATTTCAATTTATCCCACAAGGGTTCCCCATGTTTTATTTCCAATACTTGTGCTTGAAGGACCAGCAAGTGGATGCCAAAAGCTTCCCCACCCCAAGGACGATGACAAGTTCCTGGAGAAGGATCCCTGGGGAACAGTGAAGGAACAGTCCTGTCCTTCAGGAAAATGGTTCAGCCAGGACGCCTGTGACTGTGTTCCCAAAGGTAGGGGTCGCTCACAGATTGCATAAAGCTTGTGACAATCACAGGATAATGAATGTGGCTTGTCAATCAGCACAATTGTTGCGCAGCTGGTCATTCTCTTATATCTACCGTTACGTGGTCAGATGGTTGGTCCCACGATCATAGCTAAAGTCATACTGTTCGTTGCCCTTTTTCCACATTTGATGTCGTCGCAGTTGGCAGTAATTACACACTGTGCTTTGTTTCAATGAATCACGCAGTAGTTACGTACATTTATTTCCAATGTTTGTGCTTGAAGGACCAGAAAGTGGGTGCAACAAGCTTCCCCACCCCAAGGACACGGACAAGTTCCTGGAGAAGGATTCCTATGGAACAGTAAAGGAGCAATCCTGTCCTTCTGGAAAGTGGTTCAGCCAGGACGCCTGTGACTGTATCCCCAAAGGTAGGAACTGCTCACTGGTTGCATCAGACAAGTCACTACTGCAGATATATGAATACATCTATAGACAATCAGTCCATTGTTACTCGGCCAGTAACCGTTATTCGGCCATGATTTCAGTTATCTGCTTGGGCTATTAGTTTCTCAAATGCACCTATCAATACGGCTAGTCCAGCCTGGTGAACGCTTTTGTTTCAACAGTTGATTTACACGATGTCCTCGTGATGAGCACCAGCTTACCTGCTTATAAATACTTCTTGTATTTCAATTTATACCACATGGGTTCCCCATGTTTTATTTCCAATATTTGTGCTTGAAGGACCAGCAAGTGGATGCCAAAAGCTTCCCCACCCCAAGGACGATGACAAGTTCCTGGAGAAGGATCCCTGGGGAACAGTGAAGGAACAGTCCTGTCCTTCAGGAAAATGGTTCAGCCAGGACGCCTGTGACTGTGTTCCCAAAGGTAGGGGTCGCTCACAAGTTGCATAAAGCTTGTGACAATCGCAGGATAATGAATGTTGCTTAAGGTCCATGAAACCAATTGTTGCGCAGCTGGTCATTCTCTTATAGCTTACGTTACGTGGTCAGATGGTTGGTCCTAAGATCATAGCTAAAGTCTCACTGTTCGATGCTCTTTTTTCCACATTTGATGTCCTCGCGGTTGAAAGTATTTTACCTTTACTCAGACACTCTGCTTTGTTTCAATGAATTACCCAGTAGTTCCGTACATCTATTTCCAATGTTTGTGCTTGAAGGACCAGAAAGTGGGTGCAACAAGCTTCCCCACCCCAAGGACACGGACAAGTTCCTGGAGAAGGATTCCTATGGAACAGTAAAGGAGCAATCCTGTCCTTCTGGAAAGTGGTTCAGCCAGGACGCCTGTGACTGTATCCCCAAAGGTAGGAACTGCTCTCTGGTTGCATCAGACAATTCACTACTGCAGATTGATTAATATATCTATAGACAATCAGTTCATTGTTACTCGGCCAGTAACCGTTATTCGGCAATGATTTCAGTTATCTGCTTGGGCTATTAGTTTCTCAAATGCACCTATCAATACGGCTAGTCCAGCCTGGTGAACGCTTTTGTTTCAACAGTTGATATACACGATGTCCTCGTAATGAGCACTAGCGTTCCTGCTTGTAAATAGTTCTTGGGCGTGACTGTGCTACGAGGTGATGAAGATTCTTAATACACACAAACACTAAACGATGTCTGTTGGCCATTCAAGGTACGTTCAAGTAAAGTTTTTTCAGAAGAGCGTATTGCTGGTGGAGAGAAAGAGGATTGGGGAGGAATGTGTGGGGAAGGGAGAGTGGGGGAAAGTGGGTGGGGAGGAAGGGGAATGGTGAGAGAATGGCCCGTGTTTCTGAGGTATATGGTTTTACACGCTTTGTGAAGGACAGCATTTCTTGATGGTGTGTGTTGGCAAAATTCAATTCTTCAGAGATCCTCCTGCCAAAGAAAAAACGTTGGAGGGATGTTGCTTTCTCTGAATGATTGAGAGATGCATGTATGAATGCTTTTTGGGTTTGCGTTGTAGTTTTGGCAACCGGCTTGGTGTTACATGTGGAAAGGGTTTAATCTTCCAGTATCTTATGAACGTACAGCTGGGTATAAATGATGTGACCCTGTGGCTGCTTGGGACCTTCCCGGGTGCGCTAGTGGAGCAGGTCCCAACAGTCTTGCTGTCAGAGAGTCCCGCTGATGACAGAGACATGAAGCCGCTATAGCTAAGTATTGCACGTGTTTTACTTCACGCTACAGTCAATCGCTCTATTCATTAAAGGGCCTATAAGCGGATGCAACAAACGTCCACACCCCATTGACACGGACACGTTCCTGGAGAAGGATTCCTGGGGAACAGTGAAGGAGAACTTCTGTCCTGCTGGAAAGTGGTTCAGCCAGGACGCCTGTGACTGTATCTCCAAAGGTAGGGTCTGCTCACTGGTTGCATCAGACAATTGACTACTGCAGATTAATGAATATGTCTTGCGACAATCAGTTCACTGTCACTGGGCCAGTTACCGTTCTTTTGCCAAGACTTAGTTATCTGCTTGGGCGGTTAGTTTCTCAAATACACCTCTAACAGACAGAGAGCCCAGCCTGTTGAACCCTTTTGATTTCAACATCGGATATACACGATGTCCTCGTGATGAGCAACGACTCACCTGTTTGTAAATACTTCTCGTATTTCAATTTATCCCACAAGGGTTCCCCATGTTTTATTTCCAATACTTGTGCTTGAAGGACCAGCAAGTGGATGCCAAAAGCTTCCCCACCCCAAGGACGATGACAAGTTCCTGGAGAAGGATCCCTGGGGAACAGTGAAGGAACAGTCCTGTCCTTCAGGAAAATGGTTCAGCCAGGACGCCTGTGACTGTGTTCCCAAAGGTAGGGGTCGCTCACAGATTGCATAAAGCTTGTGACAATCGCAGGATAATGAATGTGGCTTGTCAATCAGCACAAGTGTTGCGCAGCTGGTCATTCTCTTATAGCTACCGTTACGTGGTCAGATGTTTGGTCCCAAGATCATATCTAAAGTCATACTGTTCGTTGCCCTTTTTCCACATTTGATGTCGTCGCAGTTGGCAGTATTTTACCTTTAATTACACATGTGCTTTGTTTCAATGAATCACGCAGTAGTTCCGTACATTTATTTCCAATGTTTGTGCTTGAAGGACCAGAAAGTGGGTGCAACAAGCGTTCCCACCCCAAGGATGATGACAGGTTCCTGGAGAAGGATTCCTATGGAACAGTAAAGGAGCAATCCTGTCCTTCTGGAAAGTGGTTCAGCCAGGACGCCTGTGACTGTATCCCCAAAGGTAGGAACTGCTCACTGGTTGCATCAGACAAGTCACTACTGCAGATATATGAATACATCTATAGACAATCAGTCCATTGTTACTCGGCCAGTAACCGTTATTCGGCCATGATTTCAGTTATCTGCTTGGGCTATTAGTTTCTCAAATGCACCTATCAATACGGCTAGTCCAGCCTGGTGAACGCTTTTGTTTCAACAGTTGATTTACACGATGTCCTCGTGATGAGCACCAGCTTACCTGCTTATAAATACTTCTTGTATTTCAATTTATACCACATGGGTTCCCCATGTTTTATTTCCAATATTTGTGCTTGAAGGACCAGCAAGTGGATGCCAAAAGCTTCCCCACCCCAAGGACGATGACAAGTTCCTGGAGAAGGATCCCTGGGGAACAGTGAAGGAACAGTCCTGTCCTTCAGGAAAATGGTTCAGCCAGGACGCCTGTGACTGTGTTCCCAAAGGTAGGGGTCGCTCACAGGTTGAATAAAGCTTGTGACAATCGCAGGATAATGAATGTTGCTTAAGGTCCATGAAACCAATTGTTGCGCAGCTGGTCATTCATTTATAGTTTACATTACGTGGTCAGATGGTTAGTCCTAAGAGCATAGCTAAAGTGTCACTGTTCGATGCCTTTGTTTCCACATTTGATGTCCTCGCGGTTGAAAGTATTTTACCTTTACTCAGACACTCTGCTTTGTTTCAATGAATTACGCAGTAGTTCCGTACATCTATTTCCAATGTTTGTGCTTGAAGGACCAGAAAGTGGGTGCAACAAGCTTCCCCACCCCAAGGACACGGACAAGTTCCTGGAGAAGGATTCCTATGGAACAGTAAAGGAGCAATCCTGTCCTTCTGGAAAGTGGTTCAGCCAGGACGTCTGTGACTGTATCCCCAAAGGTAGGAACTGCTCTCTGGTTGCATCAGACAATTCACTACTGCAGATTGATTAATATATCTATAGACAATCAGTTCATTGTTACTCGGCCAGTAACCGTTATTCGGCCATGATTTCAGTTATCTGCTTGGGCTATTAGTTTCTCAAATGCACCTATCAATACGGCTAGTCCAGCCTGCTGAACGCTTTTGTTTCAACAGTTGATATACACGATGTCCTCGTAATGAGCACTAGCGTTCCTGCTTGTAAATAGTTCTTGTATTTCAATTTATCCCACATGGGTTCCCCATGTTTTATTTCCAATATTTGTGCTTGAAGGACCAGCAAGTGGATGCCAAAAGCTTCAGCACCCCAAGAGCGCAGACAAGTTTCTGGAGAAGGATCCCTGGGGAATAGTGAAGGAGTACTCCTGTCCTTCAGGAAAATGGTTCAACAAGGACGCATGCGATTGTGTCTCCATAGGTGGGAACTGTTCACGACATATTAGTCATTGTTTGTCCCCTGTCACTTTCATTATTGCTTAGCAGACCTGTCATCACTGTCTGCATTTTTTGCTGGGTCGGATGGTCGGCCCCTCAGACGTTCTAATATGATAAAGTGGGCGTGGCTGTGCTACGAGGTGATGAAGATTCTTAATACACACAAACACTAAACGATGTCTGTTGGCCATTCAAGGTACGTTCAAGTAAAGTTTTTCCAGAAGAGCGTATTGCTGGTGGAGAGAAAGAGGATTGGGGAGGAATGTGTGGGGAAGGGAGAGTGGGGGAAAGTGGGTGGGGAGGAAGGGGAATGGTGAGAGAATGGCCCGTATTTCTGAGGTATATGGTTTTACACGCTTTGCGAAGGACAGCATTTCTTGATGGTGTGTGTTGGCAAAATTCAACTCTTCGTAGATCATCTTGGGCTAATGGAGCAGGTCCCAACAGTCCTGCTGTCAGAGAGTCCCGCTGATGACAGAGACATGAAGCCGCTATAGCTAAGTATTGCACTTGTGTTTTACTTCACGCTACAGTCAATCGCTCTATTCATTAAAGGGCCTATAAGCGGATGCAATAAACTTCCACACCCCATTGACTCGGACTCGTTCCTGGAGAAGGATTCCTGGGGACCAGTGAAGGAGCACTCCTGTCCTGCTGGAAAGTGGTTCAGTCAGGACGCCTGTGACTGTATCTCCAAAGGTATGGATTCCTCACTGGTTGCATCAGACAATTGACTACTGCAGATTAATGAATATGTCTTGCGACAATCAGTTCACTGTCACTGGGCCAGTTACCGTTCTTTTGCCAAGACTTAGTTATCTGCTTGGGCGGTTAGTTTCTCAAATACACCTCTAACAGACAGATAGCCCAGCCTGCTGAACCCTTTTGATTCCAACATCGGATATACACGATGTCCTCGTGATGAGCAACGACTCACCTGTTTGTAAATACTTCTCGTATTTCAATTTATACCACATGGGTTCCCCATGTTTTATTTCCAATATTTGTGCTTGAAGGACCAGCAAGTGGATGCCAAAAGCTTCCCCACCCCAAGGACGATGACAAGTTCCTGCAGAAGGATCCCTGGGGAACAGTGAAGGAACAGTCCTGTCCTTCAGGAAAATGGTTCAGCCAGGACGCCTGTGACTGTGTTCCCAAAGGTAGGGGTCGCTCACAGATTGCATAAAGCTTGTGACAATCGCAGGATAATGAATTTGGCTTAAGGTCAATCAGAGCAATTGTTGCTCAGTTGGTCATTCACTTATAGCTTACGCTACGTGGTCAGATGGTTTGTTCTAAGATCATAGCTAAAGTGTCACTGTTCGATGCCTTTTTTCCACATTTGATGTCCTCGCGATTGGCAGTATTTTACCTTTAATCAGACACTGTGCCTTGTTTCAATGAATCACACAGTAGTTCCGTACATTTATTTCCAATGTTTGTGCTTGAAGAACCAAGAAGTGAGTGCAACAAGCTTCCCCACCCCAAGGACACGGACAAGTTCCTGGAGAAGGATTCCTATGGAACAGTAAAGGAGCAATTCTGTCCTTCTGGAAAGTGGTTCAGCCAGGACGCCTGTGACTGTATCCCCAAAGGTAGGAACTGCTCACTGGTTGCGTCAGACAATTGACTACTGCAGATTGATGAATATATCTATCGTCAATTCGTTCATTTTTACTCGGCCAGTAACCGTTATTCGGCAATGATTTCAGTTATCTGCTTGGGCGGTTGGTTTCTCAAATACACGGATCAATGCGGCTGGTTTATAGTTAAGAGATAAACAAATCAGAAATTCAGCCAGGATGGCAGTTTATCGTTTTCAGTACTTCATTGTGTGGATTTAATCTCTGACTGTATGTATACAGTATAATTATAATCATAATCACATTCACACACACACACAACCACACACACACACATAAACTCATCTGTGCGTCCGTCGGTCCGTCTATCCGTCTGTCCATTCGTACGTCTGTCCAACCGTGCTTCTCTCCCTCCATCCATCCGTCCATTCAGACACTCATCTATTCACCCAACCATCCGTCCGTTCGTCTATCTATCCGTCTTACATTAATTTTTTATTCATCTGTAATAAACATAGACGAATCTTTCAAATTTTGAAAGAGCAATTTATATACTCAAATACAAATATTTCTTATATTTGTATGAAACATCTAGCATATGTCAGCACATGAGTCATGTGTATGATATTTGAACCTGAAATGAGAAATGTGTTTATTTTGTAATATCCATGTGCAATTATTGCATTTTTCTGATATGAAATGTTTTGGACAGTGGCGAATCTTTTGTCCTCATTTCATCCCATGAAAATCTCTGAAAACCCATCACAAACTATTTTAAAGTATCATAACTACATTCAGACTATCTACTTCATGTGGTGAATAGAATTCACATCTTATTACCCCAACTAACAATTTAACGTACGTCACTTAAGATTTGTCTTTTAAACTCGAATTTCTGAGCACACAGCCAGAGCAATTCGGTGCCCTTCTCAGTGACTAGAGCTCATAGTTTCTGGGTCTTCAAGGCCGACTCTAGTTGCGCAACTAGGTCAGATCTAAGCAACCAGAGAGGCTACCGGGAGTGATCAGGACAGCACTGAAATGAAACATTGAAATATGTGACATGTGGGAGGTTTACTTGCACTGAATGAGATTGCCGTGGAAGGCAATTTTAGAATGCCCACATGGTATATTGTCCGTTTTGTAAGACATTATGATATTATATGTTATTAATCCTTTTCCGAAGTGTCAACATCGGATTTCAGGGGGGGGGGGGGGGGGGGGAGGAGTAAGATTTGGCGCTTAAATTTACCTGGACCCTACAGATCAATCAATTAAACAGTAAACGTACACAGGAACCGTATTTGAAATGTGAAAAAAGTTAAGTGCTTGTTGTAGTTTTAAGCTTGATAACGTTGAATGGTCATGATCTTTCTCTTCACTAGGCTCGAGATGCGACAAGGACCCTGTGGCTGGCTATACCGACAGGTATTTCCACCAGGAGACATTTACAGTGCACATGTGCGACAAAGGATGGATCTTTGACCGACAGAAGTGTGACTGTGCTGGACCATCAGGTAACGACATTTAGTCTCATGTTGCTCTAAGTTACTTTATTTCATGTTCTTTGCTCTTCTATGGTGTGCATTGGCTGAATGTGAAATGGGCTGTGCTTTGTTCTGCTCCTCCACTCTGATTACAATTGAAGTTTATGCATCATCTCTGTGACAAGTATTTTTGTCTAGCCTTTCTTCAATGCGTCTTGTACTGTTCAGGCACCAAGATCTTTTGAAATGTCTTCTTTAAAATACTTCCTATTTAACAAAAATGTTTTACTAACGAGGTAACTCTAAAAACGCCTTATGGCAATGCTAAGTCATCATCCCAATTCATAGCTCTTTATTCGTAGTCTTTGATGAGTGAGTTTTTATTTTCGTGATGCAAATCATTCCATCAATTTTATTCCTTAGGTGCTTGAGTTTGCCTGCAATTATCATGTACAGACCAGACAAAAACTTTTTATGAACATTCTGTGATGATGCACATCAAACAGTATAGTTCCTCATCGTAAGAACACATTTTATACTTTTTTCCCTTTCACCTTACACTTGCAAAGCATGGACTCCTGTTGCGGACAGGTCAGTTGTACTAGGCTTGGACTTGGAGAAGTGTGCCTTCCCCACATCCCTTCTTTGTCTCTCGAAGCGTGCTTCTGCATACATGTATGCTGCACACAAAACTTCTACAGCAGCTTACAACACTGGGTCAATGCGGTCAAGCTCTAGTCCAGTGGTTTTAGCGTTTGCTGTGCAGTCGCTTCAGAGCTGGCAGGTGTATTGTTGAAAACAGTACGGATTCTCGAGTGTCATCCTCGTGCCAGGTGTTTACTCCACATTGCCTTTCACTGCCCAGGAGTAAAACCAGGTGCAGCATATCAGGCCTTGCACTTCAGCGACCTGGGATGAAAGTCCACAGTATAAAATTCCCTTGGTAGACCATAGCAAGAGAAGATACAGATGAAGAATGATATAATATTAGTGGCAACAATGTTGACGACAACAATCATCATCATTATCATCATCATCATCATTATCATCATCATCATCATCATTATCATCATCATCATCATCATCATCATCATCATCACCGTCGTCGTCGTCGTCATCGTCGTCGTCAAAGTCGGCATTTGAACCCCTATGTGTGTTTGACCAGGTGTTCTGTGTGACAAGAAGGCTGTCTTTGGGAGCAACGACAAGTTTGTACAGGTAGACAGCCATGGCCAGCACAGCACCTTCACATGTCCCTCTGGCAAGTGGTTCAGCCAGGACGACTGTGCATGCATCGGCAGTGGTGAGTACAGCCTGGGATTCGCCGAGAGAAGAATGGTTGACTGAACGAAGTTTTACGGCCTACCAGTCTGTGTACGCTATGTAAGGCCACTGACCACGAAAATCACTAGAGCTGGTTAGAGCAAGAACAAATCAAGTCTCGATTTTCCCAGTTATTCGCCTTTTACGAGATATTTAAAGCCTGATTTAAATTATCAATGCTTACCCCTATGTTGTGAAGGTTCTAGATCTTACGAGAGGATCGCGGCGCGATCGGTTTGTTTATATCGGTCGAGTCCGGCTAAATTTTTTCTTGTATTGTCACGTGACGTCAGTCGATTTCCAGCTCGAGCTTTTAGAGAGTGTGCCGCTTCATTCACAAAAGATCTGGAACCTGGGGTTAGATATATAAGGCGCGACAAAGCGAGAGACAGAGAGTCAGACACAAGCAGCAGATGCGACAGAGTTAAGGTGAGAGTTTAACTTTGTAAGGAGCGAGTCCTCTGCGGCACTGCACGTAGAGTGAAGCGAGTACGACGATACTACTTATTGTCACCGCTGTGTATAGCGACCAGTGCGTGAATAAAGTTTCTCGAAAACGACCGCCAGCGTTTGTAACTTCGACTTCCCAGCGCAAGCTAGGAGAACCTCGGTACAACAAGATAAGAGTGCAACACCTACTTCGCCGTAGCAGTAATCTTTTCTAGCCAATCAGGATGCAGCTTCAGTCTTGTTTTGCGTCTTGATTGGTTGGATCAGATTGCTACTATAGCACATAAGGCATAAACGTCGCTCAATTCAAACAAGCTTTAAGTTTAAGGGAGGGGCGAGCGATTTATTCTAAACTTCATACAACAGGGGCATACGAGAAAAGAGCATGACAATGACGTGTATCCAAACAATGCTTTTAACAAAGCAAGTTACAAATCACTTAATGACGAGGAGAAACAAAAACGAAATAAATGACATGGCATGAAAGTTATGCATATATCTGAGTAAAAATTAAACATGGGTATTGTTCTTTGATTACTTTGAATATGTATTCATAGCAAGAGGCTCTCTACTTGGCCAGGTTATCCTGCCTTCATTTCACATGGACGCAGTGTAGTGGAACACATTCATTGTTCTTTGCTTTTGTCTGTAGCAAAGGAGCAACCAGTATGCCTGACGTGCTGCGGTCCTCCTCCCTGCTGCAGCTTCTGCAGCTCTGACAAAGGTGAGCGTTGTAAATTGCAAAGCTCTCTTCTGTTTNNNCCCCCCCCCCCCCCCCCCGCTTGCTAAAAAAAGTTTGGAAACACCCCCCCCCCCCCCGCTAGCTAAAAATAGTTTGGAAACCCACCCCCCACCCCCCGCTTGCTAAAATAAGATTGGAAACCCGCCCCCCCCCCCCCCCCCCCGCTTGCTAAAGAAAGATTGGAAACACCCCCCCCCCCCCCACCCCCCGCAGATTCCTGACCAGGCAGCAATGGACCTCTACTCTGACCCATTCGTTCACAGCAAAGAAATTCGTCTGCTGTTCTATTCGACATAACAGATACACTTTCTTGTGTTGCGCGCGCACCCTCATTTAGATACAAATTATGCCAAAGCGAAGTTCCTGGAGGACGCACTATGATTGCCTACTATGTGTTTTAACTTCTTCAATCAAACTACACCACACGCACTCAAAGAAATTCTCACTGTCTACACCCCCGCTAGAAATAACCGTTCAGCTGCAGACACCAAAACGTTAAATGTCCCCCGTCGCAAAAAGAAAACCCAAGGACAGCGAGCTTTTTCTTACATCGGCCCTGTAACGTGGAATAGCCTACCTTTCCCTGTCCGTCACTCTGATTCCATGTCCCAGTTCAAAACCTCCCTAAAGACACGCCTGTTCCGGTCAGTCTTTTCTGACGAGCAGTGAGGTGCTTCACAAGGCGCCTCTCTTATGTTTCGTGTTTTGTTTATTGCCTGCTATGTTAATTAATTGTATTGTATTTAACTCTTCTTTTAATTCAACTGTACAGTGTGCGAGTGTTGGAATGATTTGTATGAGTGTGGACTTTTCATTGTAAACGCCATGAGCTTGCCTATTAGGGAAGGTATGTGCGTATAAATAATCTGTATTATTATTATTATTATTATTATTATATTATTATTATTATTATTATTATTATTATTATTATTATTATTATTATTGAGAAAACATTCGACTGCCTGTGCACAGATGTTAGCTGCGAGAAGACTGCTGTGCCTGGGCAACCAAACAAGTTCAAGCTGGGAGCCCTGTACGGCAATGTAGTTCTGGACTGCCCTGAACGGGAGCATTACGACCATGCCCAGTGCGAGTGCGTTGGACATTAGATCAGGGACTGAGCTCAGCCTTTCGGTAAGTTCATGATTTGATTTACTATCCTTTTCACCCTCGTACTTTTGGTCTTTCCGTCTTTCTACTCAATGCTCTCTCTCTCTCTCTCACTCTCTCTCTCTTTCTCTCTCTCTCTCTCTCACTCACTCTCTCTCTCTTTCTCTCTCTCTCTCTCTCTCTCTCTCTCTCTCTCTCTCATTCGTCTCCCTTGCGCTTTATTTTATTGTCACCTCTTCTGCTGCGATTCAACCTTAATTTATTTGCAATGTCCTTTTCTTTCAACCTCACTTCTTACACTTTTTAACATCGCATTCTCCCTCATTTCTCACTCCTTTGTCATCGAGCCTGCACATACTGCTGGTGCTCCTTTTGCTCTTCTTCCTGCTGCATCTGTTGCCACTGGTGTTGCTGCAACTGCTGCTGTTGCTACTGCTGCTGCTGCTGTTACTGCCGCTGCAGCTTGTCTTTATGTCACTCTCACTCCTTCCTCTTTCTTCCCTAACCTTATCTTTTTTTCCTTCCTCCTTATTTTTCAACCTCTTCCATAGCATATCCTTTCCTACTGTCACTGCTGCATTTTGAAATAAGTGTGCATAAGATGAGTTTAGAACTAGTTCTTTAAGGCATAGTTTAACATTGTTTTATTTTATGTAGTCAAGGATATATATCCTGAAATGTAACATCTATGACATTTTACCGTTCTGATTTAGAAAATCAATGGAATCAGTAAGGCACACTTTGTATGTTTATCATATTGTGTGATGCATTTCTCAATGGTACTGAGTTTCAAAATATCATAACACAAGCATGCACTGTCTGCTAATCTGTAAGATTTCTAACTTTTCATCTGAATTATTTTGTTTCTTTTTCCTATTTCAGATTTCCTTGTAATCATCGCCTCAGGTTTCATGAAAAGGATTTCTCATCACTACTTAAGATGAAACGTACGCTCATCGCGATCAAGCCATACATATTAGGCAATAAATAGTTGAATTCAGATCGTCTTATACTCTTTTTATTTATGTCTGGTGACAAGGTCATGTCACTTCGGAGACCATAAATGTGCACGGTAGACATTTGACCCGCCATCAGTTGTACTCTGAGACAGGAATGCAAAGGCGTCGTTCAACAAAGGGAACCATATGGTAAATGATCAAACACGGAATCATCACTCGGCTGCAGTTGCTGGATGTCCCTGTCTCAGCTGGAGTCCAAAGCCATGCAGTCTTCGGGGCTTAATCCAGTGGATTGACCACGGGCTTATTCCAGTGGATTGACCACGGGCTTATTCCAGTGGATTGACCACGGGCTTATTCCAGTGGATTGACCACGGACTTATTCCAGTGGATTGACCACGGACTTATTCCAGTGGATTGACCACGGGCTTATTCCAGTGGATTGACCACGGACTTATTCCAGTGGATTGACCACGGGCTTATTTGCAGTGGATTGACCACGGGCTTATTCCAGTGGATTGACCACGGTCTTATTCCAGTGGATTGACCACGGGCTTATTCCAGTGGATTGACCACGGTCTTATTCCAGTGGATTGACCACGGACTTATTCCAGTGGATTGACCACGGGCTTATTCCAATGGATTGACCACGGGCTTATTCCAGTGGATTGACCACGGTCTTATTCCAGTGGATTGACCACGGGCTTATTCCAATGGATTGACCACGGTCTTATTCCAGTGGATTGACCACGGACTTATTCCAGTGGATTGACCACGGTTTTATTCCAGTGGATTGACCACGGGCTGCCCCTAGCAGTTTGCGGTGCTGCTGGACTTGTCCATTGTGGCTACCTGAATGTAACATACCTCACGCAAACCACTGGTATACAGGCAAAAAGTAAAGGTGTGAATTTTATTCAGCGACTCCTATGCCGTGTCCGGGTCTCGAACCGATGTACGATTTAACATTCCCATTGTCATGCAGCCTCAACAGTGTCCCGCTACTGCCTTGTTTCCACACTCACCTTCCATACTTTTACTCTCCGGCACCGTAGTAAGTGGATCTTTGGGTGCGCCACGAAAGCTGCAGCACACATCCGCTGCACACGCTCGGCAGTGGCAACGTCGCTTCCTGGATTGCAACCGTGTTATAGACTGGATGCGTATCTTCTTTTTTGTGATCCCATGACATAATGTTTTCTAAATGGTGATAGAAACTAATCATCCACACCTGCGTCTCAAACCGCTTTACTCTTTATCCCCTGATCACTGGGCCACACGATTTGTACTTTGATGGCACCTGACGACAAATACATTGACATACAGGACGCACACCGTCCGGTACAGCACCAACGCACCAACTCCACTCCCTGGGGAGTATTCAAACCCGATACTGGCTCATGACTGCATACAAGGTTTAGTACAATATACCGCCCCTACCCTCACATGTACCCGGTATTACTCCTGGGTGTGGAAAAGCAATCTGAATTAAGCACCTTGTTCAAGGTTGCAACTCTGTCACGGCCTTACTTCGAACGCCGTACCCACTGGCCGCAAGCGACTGCAGGTCGATCACGCTGTCCGCTCAGTCACAGCCTCACTCGCTTTGTTCTTTCCAGTTCGACTCGATGACTACCCGTATGTCTGGACGCTGGTTGGATCTGGTCATGGCTTGAAAGACTTGCCTCACTTTCTCTAGTGTCGACACGTAAAGTCCTCATTGCCCCGTCTACATTGTATTATTTGGATGAGAGGGGCTTGCCACTACAGACTGATCGACAACTCGTTCGCCTTCCTAATAATTATGCTGGGCGCTATCACCTCTGAAGTGGGGTTGACGATCCGGCAGAATGCTTAAGGAACCGCCACTCCTATGGTTATATACCCTTTGTTAAGCAGAAAGAGCGCGACGTATATTTTGATCTACAGGATCGTCATCATCGTTTAGAAGGAAAACTTGTGGTTTAATGTTCACAATATGTTTTTCGGTCTGTTCCAATTCTGCGTTTATCATCTGTCACAGTATGCAGGTACACGAACAGAAAAAGCATTGACTATGACACCGTTTGAGTTAACTTTCAATATGTGTGGCTACGCTGTCTGTGTTTTAACCTCACGGATGGTCAGACAGGGGGGAAACATGCAATAGAGACTGACACTGCTTATCGTGTAATGGAAGCTGTACTGCGGTGACTGAGAGTCCCCTATACATACGTATTTCGATAAACTTGGGCGCTGACATGAACTTGAATAATCTGCTTAGTGAGACGTCCCGTACACTTTCCAGCATCAACCTTCTCATTACTGTATAGAGGAAAAGCAAAGTTGAGCCTGGAGTACAAAATTCTTCTCCAACTCTTCTTTTGACAGGAAAATAAAATACAACATTTGAGGCGGTGTTTCTATCAAAAGATTTATTACAAAAGCGGTACTAAAGCGATGAAAGGGTTAGAGAAATGCAATAAAAAATACGTTCCGAGCTGATGCAAAATGTACTTCTCGATGTTGAAAGGACGTGCTGCTTGATTTCCACTGGTTGATTCAGGAGTGACGCTTCAGTCATCAGTGACCTCCCCGATTATGCTCACCAACCTGGAAAGTAGAAGGAGAAAAACGGAAACGTGTTAGAAATAATCGGTGATGGCTGGGCAAACAAATTTGGAAACTAATTAATAGATGATATATAAGTAATCCGTGCACTTTAGTGAATAAGAGGAGAACAATATAATGATATTACCTTCGAGTTCTGTGGAATAAAACTCACTCAAACCAGTGTGAGCATCAAATTCTTTTGGGTGGATTTTCGACGAGAAACAAATATTTTCGTACATGTAGAATGTTGCAGGGTGCAACATGACAAAATCAAAAACCCAAACTAGCTCCAAGCACTTCTGCCACGATGAAATCTGCATTGGGGAGAATGCATCGAAAAAACTCGACATAACATTCATAAATACTGACTGCTTGACAAGGAGTTCATATGATTCGGAAAAACCGTAGAATGCTCTGCTATAGCACTATGCAACTTGTTCTAAAATAACAGCAAAATATAAACGAAGGCACGTGATCAGAGCAAAGCGTAATGTCATACTCCGAAACAAAGAGCAGTCAAAGTCGTGGTGTGGTCGTACTGTGGTCACGACCATGCCCATGCCTGCAACGTACCGGTTGCAATGCATTTGCATCGCTGTTGGCTGTAGGCAGTGCCTTTCTCACACGCATACACCCTGAACGCTCCATGGGAGTCGTAGACGCGGTATTTGTTGGGGAAGCCAGGCTCTGGCGCCTTGTTGCACAGAGGCCCTGCAGCCAACAAGGCCAGGACCAAGCGTGAGGCTCTACGACGTCATGGTGTTGTAATGACGAGTATCCGTTTCACCTGTTTTTGAGACCAATCAAATGTCGTTTGGAGTCACTGACTGATTGGATAATGGTCGACGCCTGGGAAAAGCACATCTTATAAAGGAAAACTAGTAGATTTGCTGCATGATTCGATGACCATTCTGAGAGGAAAGCAAGAACAACCTGCAGCGAAAATTACCCAACCTTTACGTTCTACACTGATCTATGGTCGTTTCCACGAAGTCATCACTTGACTACTCTGAAAGACAGTCTACGCAAATAATCCGTTTCCTGGCTTAGTGGCCATGTATCTTTTCCTTTACACCTACTTAATTTTATTTGTAGAGGCCAGCAAAAGCATCTTACCCATTGCGGGATTCAAGCTGCGTTTCAAACTAGCATAGCTTTGCTTTCATTTAAGAAAAGTCACACGCATATTCCTTTGTAAATTTCTAGCGTCGTCATTAGTCGCTGCTCTAGCCCCATCGCGTACTGGCGCGGATACAGCTCACATTATCCGATGCTTGATTTGTGTACATGGCATGGAAAGCAGCCAGATATAACTGCGCTCTTCAAGCGTACACAGGCATCACGCACGGGTCCGGTTCCGCGTGGGATAGTTCAGTCACACCACTGTAAATATCACGCAAGACTAATCTGTAACGAAAGCGATCACTCACCTGCTGAATACACTTTGCCCGTGCCGTAGCCGCCAGTGTAGCCGGTGTTACCGGCACCGTAGCCCTTGTTGTCGTAACCCTTGTTGCCGTTGTCGTAACCCTGGTTGTAGCCAGCGTTGTAGTTCTTGTCGTAGCCGTTGTCGTAGCCCTTGTTAGTGCCACCGTAACCCCCCTGGAGGCCAGTGTAACCCCCCTGGGGGCCTGTGTAACCACTCTGGGGGCCAGTGTAACCCCCCTGGGGGTCCGTGTAACCACCCTGGGGGCCAGTGTAACCCCCCTGGAGGCCAGTGTAACCCCCCTGGAGGCCAGTGCTGCCTCCACCGTACGCCTTGCCGCTGCCATCATAGCCTTTGCCGTAGCCCTTGCTGCCCGAGCTGATGGCCTTGGGGAAAACTCCGATGTAGACTCCACCGTAGATTCCTTGCTCGGGTCCGCCGTAGCCTGTCATGGGGAAAAACGTTGTAGCTTTGAAGATGAGCTGAGTAGTGTTAAAGGCACTTCAGGTGGCAGTCCCGCCCTCACTGATGGCTCGAATTTTAATAGAAATAGCATTAAAAAGTCCCGTGATGTGAATTTGCCACAAATACTCGGCAAACAACTGGCGAAGAACATAACATAATAAATGTTTACTGTTCAGAAGGTTTCAATAATTTTCTGTCCGTCCGTCCGTCCCTCTGTCCGTCTGTCCGTCCGTCCGTCCCTCCGTCCGTCTGTCCCTCCGTCCGTCCCTCCGTCCGTCCCTCCGTCCGTCCCTCCGTCCGTCCCTCCGTCCGTCCCTCCGTCCGTCCCTCCGTCCGTCCCTCCGTCCGTCCCTAAGTCCGTCCCTCTGTCCGTCCCTCCGTCGGTCCATCCGTCCATCCGTCCGTTCGTCCCTCCGTCCGTCCGTCTTTCATCGATCAACCAGTGTGTGTGTTTGTTTGTGTGTGTGTGTGTGTGTGTGTGTGTGTGTGTGTGTGTGTGAGAGAGAGAGAGAGAGAGAGAGAGAGAGAGAGAGAGACAGACAGACAGACAGACAGACAGACAGACAGACAGACAGACAGACAGACAGACAGACAGACAGACAGACAGACAGACAGACAGACAGACAGACAGACAGACAGACAGACAGACAGAGACAGACAGACAGAGACAGAGAGAACGTCAACCTCTATTCCTTCGAGAGCATCCCTGCAAAAAATGGCACTTTGTAGATCGTTGTCATGGTAATATCACAAATACTTCCCAAGAATTATCTTACTGTCATTCAATTTTGGACCACCTTAAGAGTTGATGAATGCTGTTTCTTTACTATGCATTTGTAGCTGTTTTAACGATAAGCATTGAAATTACCTTATCTAAGCCTTCCAGCAAGCAACGACGTTCTGAGGTGCACACACATATACATAAGCATGCAGGCAAGCAATCAAACGGAGTACACACATAAACACGCACACTCACGCATGCACACGCAAACGCGCGCACGAACACGCACGTATGTTCACGCATCTGTGAAATAAGTATGAGCATGTCTACACACAGTGGTCTCTCCACTCACACACAATGTTGCGACAGTTCACCGCGTGGTCTTCCTTTACCTTCAGGCACACACTTGCAGTAGCGGGGGTCAAACATGGTGCCGCGGGTGCAGTCGTAGAACTGGAACTTGCCGTAGTGACCGCGCTGCAGGTAGCGATACTTGCTCCCGGGGAAAGAAACCTTGTCGCAGTCACCTGAGGGGTATGAATTGATCCATGTATAATTTTACATGTACATATTTATGGACATGTACACACGCTCATTGTTTTCGCCTTTTGTATAGATTTCGTCTGAGATCGTGTGTACTCACGTTATCAGGTGTGTGCGTGTGTGTGTGTGTGTGTGTGTGTGCGCGCGCGTACACACACACAAACACACACCTCACACACATACATACATGCGCGCGCGCGCACACACACACACACACACACACACACACACACATCTCTGTCGAAGGAATGGCCGATGTATAAATGAACAGAAATCTGAGAAAAAAGACTGTCTCCAGTCTAGCATCAGTGAACGAGTCATTTTGCAGAGCTCCAGAGGTACCGACCTTTGCCACCTCGGCGGAAATAGTGTCCAGACACCGCCACCGCCATCGTCATGGCAACCACAGCCACTGTCATCAAAATTCCACACGCCATCGCTACCTGCAGCAGTAGAGGATTGGACTCGAACATTTAGCAGACACGTGACAATGACAAGTTTTTAAAGAGGATATACATTGCATGAAAAGACTGTAGCTTTCATCGACCTCTTTCTTTCTGTTTCTGCATCTGTGGTTTAGTAAGCGAGCGTGCAATTCTATTTCATATATTTGTCCTCGCAGTCGGCATCGGCATATTGTTATCGCCCTGATCATCTGCGCCGATATCGTCGTAAAATGTTTCGTCATGTCATCGCCCCTCCCATCGCTGTAGTTGTCATCGTAGTCGTTGACCTCGTGTGCATTGCAAGAAATGGAAGGACGAAAACGGTTTGCATTCGTTAAGAACCCCTTTGTATGAAGCAGCACATGCTGGAAGACTACCTGGCAAAACGCGTCCTCTGTGGGTGGACTATCGACATGGCTCGAGGGAAAATAAATGCAGCACCACTTTGTTTTATCGGACCTGCAAGTTCCATCAGTAGTACAAAGGTTTCTTTCACTGAACGCATCCCCCAGTTAATGCTCTTTGAACGGGCCATGGAGTACTGACTCTGGAACATCCTCGCATTTATACAGGGCTAGGCAAGGTAAATCACATGATAGAAATAAATGCACGGCCACAAACCTGTCACAAACCTATATGCAAGAGTGTCAATGGAAAGCAAAATGTTACAAATAGTTTTGAAAAAGTAAGCAGGTGCCCACACAGATATATTCGTAATGGAGATGATAGTGTAAAACTTTTGGATGTTGGAGAACGACTCGAAAAAATATACATTCAGATTTTTAAAAAGCAAAGAAGGGAAAATAAAAGTAAACTAGAGAAGTGGCGGATAGGTAGGACAGACATCGAAAGCAGATATAGCATCTCGGTACTGATTCAAGAAAATTACTTCCCAATTTTCCTGAAAATTCTCTGTGACATCCCATCACCATGCTATGGTGGAAATTTGACAACGTGAGAAGAAATATATAGCTGGAAATCTACAGGCTATAGATAAACTTACCAGCACTGTTACTTCTGCAGTTTGTTGGTCCGACTCCTGCACCCGCAGACAACCAGTGAGACAGATTGGACCGTGGGACAGGCTTATATACAAAATTTCTCCTGTCTTTTTCTTTCAAGGATTTCACTCGCAGACGAAAGACCAACAACTCAGCAGGCAGCCGAAGAAACAGTCGTAAAGTGACTCCCTCGTTGAGCCGCAATCATAAAAGTGATCATCCGTATTTAAAAGATCCAGTCACGTGTCGTGAACAAGCTCGATGAAGTGCAGAAAACAATGCTTAAGTGAATGCAAGATTCGACAACAGCTTTCCCCATAGAGTGAAGCAGGGTGGCGGATAACGCCGTCGTAACCGCTTTTTAACGTCCAGGAAGCGACGTTTTCATTGCAGGTCGTATTTTTTCTGTTTTCGCCAGTTTTCCTGCACTTCCACCACACGCAGTCCAATGACGTGTGGGGTTTTTGAGGTCAGCTCATTTTATGCATGCAAATTTATTTTTCGCTGACTGATATAATGGTTTCTTGCCTGCTTATAATGTCCTCATAACACAAGGTCAACAGCGTTTACGAGGCTGTTGCCATCCTTATTTTTCTGAATGAGACAAAAACGGTGACGTCAATGCCAAACTTGCATTCTTTTCAAACTGAATCCGTATCTTGGATAATTTTACCCTTTAAACTTTATGAACACTTTGTAAAGAAGTGTTTGATGCAAGAGACGAACAATTCACTATTTACTCTTGTTTAAGAGTATACATACACATGTACATTCTGACCAAGAATTATGCTCATCTGGAATTGCGATTACAAAACCCTATTTACAAATTAAGCATTATTTGTAGTGCAACATTTGTTCCTTTAGAAATGGACATCTAGTTATGCATGATTTCATGACAGCAGGGAAACATGTCTGATAACTTTTCAGAGACGAACACACTTGGATGCCTGTGCCTACAGCTGGCACAAAATTTCGTAATATCTCTGCTTAACATGTTATGCATATGGAGACACTGACAGTGTGCACTGTAAACTGAGAAATCTGCTCTTTTGCATAGCTAAGCAGAGTCTCTGTCTGCTTTGTTTTAATTAACGCGGATCTCCCTTTGTAGCAATCATTAATTCGCTTTCCTCTTCGTTGTCGCCTGAGAACCGGACTCCCTGTAGATACTTCGAGATAAAGCCTTGCTTGCTTCCTTTTTCGGCATCACCCGAGCGTGCTAAAGGGTGAATCTTTGTGTCTTTTCAACTCATAACTTTTTCACACATTGTTTATTAGTTCCGCCTTGTTTTTCTCCCCAACTGTTTATTCATGCAAGTTCCTACCACAAGTGCGACCCCTTTTATTTGGGATTTTTGTCGCGCACTCGCATTACCAACGCAATCTTGTCATTACGTGGAAGGTGGTCACTAAGTCTACTGCTGGCGTTTCTCCCTAAGTCGACCCCCACTCTTCAAGATAGCGTTTTGTAGGGATGGTAAAGTAAGATGGCAATGGGAAGAGATTTATTTAGTAGCATATGTAGGGGTTGGAGTAGGTGTAGATCAAAAAAGGCTTTTCTTCTGTCTCTCTGTCTCTCTGTCTCTCTCTCTGTCTCTCTCTCTCTCTCTGTCTCTCTCTCTCTGTGTCTCTCTCTGTTCCTCTCTCTCTCTCTCTCTCTCTCTCTCTCTCTCTCCCTTCATCCCTCCCTCTATCTCTTCATTCCTCCCTCCATCCCTTCATCCCTCCCTCCCTCCCTCCGTCCCCCCCCCTCTCTCTCTCTCTCTCTCTCTCTCTACCTCCCTCCCTCCCTCCCTCCCTCCCTCCCCCTCTCTCTTTCCCTCCCTCCCCTATCTCTCTCTCTCTCTTTCTCTCTCTCTCTCTCTCTATTTCTCGCTCGCCCTCGCTCTCTTTTCGTCTCTTG
>JAWQFJ010002545.1:0-10000 GCA_034096865.1 Theodoxus fluviatilis
CTGAGTCGTCCGGCGGTGGCGCACGTCAGCCCCGTGACCCTGGTGTGACGGGCAGGGAGTTTGTATGTGGTGGATGGTGGTGGTGATGGTGGTGGTGTGTGGTGGTGGTGGTGGTGGTGAGTGTGGTGGTGGTGGTGGTGGTGGTGATGGTGGTGGTGTGGTGTTGTGGTGGTGGTGTGGTGGTGGTGGTGGTGGTGGTGGTGGTGGTGGTGGTGGTGATGGTGGTGGTGTGGTGGTGGTGGTGGTGGTGATGTTGGTGGTGGATGGTGATGTTGGTGGTGGATGGTGGTGTTGGTGGTGATGGTGGTGGATGGTGATGTTGGTGGTGATGGTGGTGGTGTGGTGGTGGGTGATGGTGGTGGTGTGATGGTGGTGGTGGTGGTGGTAGTGATGGTGGTGGTGGTGGTGGTGGTGGTGTGGGTGGTGGTGGTGGTGGTGGATGTGGTGGTGGTGGTGGTGGTGGTGGTGGTGGTGGATGTGGTGGTGTGGTGGTGGTGGTGGTGTGGTGGTGTGGTGGTGGTGGTGGATGGTGGTGGTGGTGGATGGTGGTGTGGTGGTGATGGTGGTGGATGTGGTGGTGGTGGTGGTGGTGGTGGATGTGGTGGTGGTGGTGGTGGTGGTGGTGGTGGTGGTGATGTGGTGGTGGTGTGATGGTGATGTGGTGGTGGTAGTGATGGTGGTGGTAGTGATGGTGGGATGATGGTGGTAGTGGTGGTGGATGGTGGTGGTGGATGTGGTGGTGGTGTCGGTAGTGGTGGAGGTGGAGGTGGTGATGGTGGATGGTAGTGGTGGTGGTGGATGGTGGTGGTAGTGATGGTGGCGATGGTGGTGGTGTGATGGTGGTGGTGGTGGTGGATGGTGGTGGATGGTGGTGGTAGTGATGGTGGATGGTGATGGTAGTGATGGTGGTGGTAGGTGATGGTGGTGGTAGTGATGGTGGTGGTGGTGAATGGTGGTGGTGGTGGTAGTGTGGTGGTGTGATGGTGGTGTGTGGTGTGTGATGGTGGTGGTAGTGATGGTGGTGGTGGTGGTGGTAGTGATGGTGGTGGTAGTGGTGGTGGTGGTAGTGGTGGTAGTGATGGTGGTGGTATTGGTGGTGGTGGTAGTGGTGGTGGTGGTAGTGATGGTGGTGGTAGTGATGGTGGTGGTAGTGGTGGTGGTGGTAGTGGTGGTAGTGATGGTGGTGGTAGTGGTGGTGGTGGTAGTGATGGTGGTGGTAGTGATGGTGGTGGTGGTGATGGTGGCGATGGTGGTGGTGGTGGTAGTGATAGTGGTGGTAGTGATGGTGGTGGTAGTGATGGTGGCGATGGTGGTGGTAGTGATGGTGGCGATGGTGGTGGTAGTGATGGTGGTGGTAGTGGTGGTGGTGGTAGTGGTGGTAGTGATGGTGGCGATGGTGGTGGTACTGCCGCTCTGAAATCAGCTGCCTGAGGCTTTGCGACTAGAGACGCAATTAACAGTTTTCAGAAGCGCCAGTGATACAAGTGAATTCAAGGAAATTATTTGTAGTGAACGCCATTAAAAACCCTAAAGGCTGGAGATGTGTGCTATTTCAAATACACCACATGTATTTACATGACATGACATGACAAAACATGATGATAATGACTGGGATATGAAAATGACGACGACGATGACGACGACGACGTGTGCCGAGACCACTAGACGCCTACAGACTACGCTTGCTCGTCTTGCTTCTGAAGTTGTCGTCTGCGTCCTTGGTGAGGATGCCCATGACGGTGGTCATGATGGCCAGGAAGAGCAGGAACAGCGCAACCATAATGCGCTTCTTGGCAGACAGAGGGCGCAAGCGCGAGTAGTGACGTAACAGGTTGCGCATGATCTGCGGACAGAACGGGAAGAGAAAGGAAGTGCTGGGGAAAGGACAAGTGTGAGAGTAGAAAACGGACAGCGCGCGACGGTGAGTACGGTGTGTAGCGTGAAATAAAGATGCATCACGTGTAATGTTTTCGGTGCAACTCGAAAGTTCCACGTGTTGCAGCGGGAAGAGATCTATAACTACTTAGAAAAAAAAGCGAATTGCTGCAATGGTAATCAAAAGCTCAGGCAATGAAGTAGGCTGACAGACATTCAATGCGTATAGCCCAATTAAGCGCTCTAAGGAACCTGGGACTCCCTTTTTTGGCAGAGAAATCCCAGTCGGTGCTTGCCTGCTCCCCAGGTAAATTTTCTGCATTTAACTTTGAAACTCAACCAACTATTTGACAATTCTTTCCTACCCATCATCAGTCAACGGTATGTTTCGCGATGGCTGTCAGTAAAGCTCCTTGAAAGTGCAGGCGAACACATTCTAATTCTGTTCTTGTGCTGCTGTGCTACATTTTGGTAGTGTGCTCCCAACAAAAAGAGCCACTCTCATTCTCCATTGTCGAACCAAAGCGGGTTGTTCCGATCAACCTCACACACGACGTCTTCAAGTGAGAGACTAAAGAAAGAAGAAGAAGAAGAAGAAGAAGAAGAAGAAGAAGAAGAAGAAGAAGAAGAAGAAGAAGAAGAAGAAGTAGGGGGAGGAGGAGGAGGAGGAGACAGTCATGATGGCGTCTGATGCAGCCATGTTTCGAGGCACCTTATTTTACACAGATTTCCCGTCCTGTAGTTCCTGACACGGAGCCAAAACCCTCTACCTGACTGCAGTGCAGTACCTGCTGGCGGTTCAGGTCCGAGGTGCGGCGGACGGGTGGGTCCACATCCGAGAACTGCGCACGGCACAGCTCGCACGTGTTGTTGCCCTTGTAGCGCACCCACTCCACCAGGCACGAGCGGTGGATGAGCTCCAAGTCCCCTTTGCACAGGCAGTCCGCCCTCTTCACCGGCTCCCCTGCAACGACGCACAGACAGGCACAATGTTGGTGGCGACGTGTCTTCCCCGCAACACTGCAGTCACGGATTACATCAGATTGCAAAGAATAAAAATATCTGCGATTAGTCAAAGAACGATTAATCCAGATCACAGAGTCTTCTCTCAACTTTCTTTGTTCTGGTTACAGAGTGCATCCTCCGAACTATTTTTTCATCCTGTATTTCGTCTGTGGTGACGTTAGATGGGAGTCCACTTTGAACTAGACTTCGAGTTCACACCATCTCCTTTCTAGACAGATCTAAAGTTTCTGCCTTCTGCTTGGTCTTCTTCCATATCATCTCTCCTGAAACTCACCAACTTGGTAATTTTCTCATTAGATCGTGGCCAGTACTTGACTTGCTGGAGAATAACTGTCACGCCTTTCTCCCTAATGCGAATGACTTGAATATTTTATTCCTGAAATGAGTCTTCAAATAAATGTCTGCTCTTGCCCCTTTCCTGGCGTGGTTTCGTTGTCATTTCCCCCCATCCGTCTCCTCGCCTCCTACAACTGTGTATCTTATTATCTTCTGCTCCTGAAACAGTCTCTCCCACGTGGGGTGCTACATCCTTCTAACAAAGTCTCCCACGTGTGGTACTACATCCTTCTAACAAAGTCTCCCACGTGTGGTACTATATCCTTCTAACAAAGTCTCCCACGTGGGATACTACATCCTTCTAACAAAGTCTCCCACGTGGGGTACTACATCCTTCTAACAAAGTCTCCCATGTGGGGTACTACATCCTTCTAACAAAGTCTCCCACGTGGAGTACTACATCCTTCTAACAAAGTCTCCCACGTGGGGTACATTCTTCTAACAAAGTCTGACACGTGGGGTACTACATCCTTCTAACAAAGTCTCCCACGTGGGGTATACATTCTTCTAACAAAGTCTGACACGTGGGGTACTACATCCTTCTAACAAAGTCTCCCACGTGAGGTACTACATCATTCTAACAAAGTCTCCCACGTGGGGTACTACATCCTTCTAACAAAGTCTGACACGTGGGGTACTACATCCTTCTAACAAAGTCTCCCACGTGGGGTACTACATCCTTCTAACAAAGTCTGCTACGTGAGATGCTACATCATTCTTAACAAGTCTGTCACGTGGGGTACTACATCCTTCTAACAAAGTCTGTCACGTGGGGTGCCACATCATTCTAACAATGTCTGTCACGTGGGATGCTATGTCCATCTAACAAAGTCTGTCACGTGGGGTACTACAGCCGTCTTCAAAAGTCTGTCACATGGGGTGCTACATCCTTCTAACAAAGTCTGCCACGTGGGACGCTACATCCTTCTAACAAAGTCTGTCACGTGGGTTACTACATCCGTCTTCAAAAGTCTGCCACGTGGGGTGCTACATCCTTCTAATAAAGTGTGTCAAATGGGGTGCTACATCCTTCTAACAAAGTCTGTCACGTGGGGTGCTGCATGCAGCCAGTGCTGAACAGCGAGCACGTGAGAACGTGCCTAAGGAGCGAGGTAGACGGACAGGCCCTACCTGACTCGGTCTCCCCCATCTGGCAGATGCGACACAGCAGTGAGGACTCGGACTTGGTCAGCTCCTCAGCGCCCCTGGCCTCCGAAGGTCGTGACCCCGACAGCTTGACCTTGCAGGTGTTGCCGGTGCTGAATGCACACAGGTGGTCGTGCACGTGCAGGTGGATGGCCGCCACGCCATTGGAGCCCGAGTCTGACCCCCACTGCGCAGAGCCAAGCCAGGATCGAACGCTGAGTGCTGCGGTCTTACTCAAGACAATGCAGTGCAGCGTAAATCACTACACTACAATGCAATGCAACGCACTATACTACAATGCAATGCAACGCACTATACTACAATGCAATGCAACTCACTAAACAACAATGCAATGCAACGCACTACATAACACAACACTGCAACGCACTACTCAACACAACACTGCAACGCACTACATAACACAACACTGCAACGCACTACTCAACACAACACTACACCACCATGCATTCAATACAATGCAGTGCAACTCACTACACTACAATGCAGTGCAATGCAACTCACTACACTACAATGCAATGCAACTCACTAAACGACAATGCAATGCAACGCATTACACAACACAACACTGCAACGCACTACTCAACACAACACTACACCACCATGCACGCAATACAATGCAGTGCAACTCACTACACTACAATGCAATGCAACTCACTAAACGACAATGCAATGCAACGCACTACACAACACAACACTGCAACGCACTACTCAACACAACACTACACCACCATGCATGCAATACAATGCAGTGCAACTCACTACAGTACACTACACTACACTACATGCAACGCAATACCATGCAATGCAACGCACTACACTTCCATACATGCAAATCACCACAAAACCAAACAGTGCAAATATACACAGCGCAAAATACATCGTTATTGCTGCTGTCACTGCTTTGTTATGTGTATAAATCAATGTTCGCTAGTTCTTTCGTTGTGTATTACGTAAGGTATGTAGGTACCAGTTGGTGTATTTGAAGCTTACTTCCACTTGCACGACATGGAATATTTTTATTTCAAAGACGTGATGTCGGCTGTAACTTTGTGTACAACATTGTTCCGATATTAGTCATAACGCATAGGGTTCGTGAATACAGGTTTTCAAAATCTGACACACAAGAGATTATTTACATTGAGAGCGGTAATCTGATTAGTTTTAAATGTGAAAACAGTTAATGAAGTATGCAATTGTTTGCTAAAAATATCGACAGACGTGATGGATACAACAAGAAACATGACCTAAACTTCGTTTTAGTATTAAAGTATCCTGTCAAATTATTATTCGCGAGCTCAGCAAGGAGAACAACCAGAACTGTTTCTTCCTAGTGCAGGTTAGATTGTTGGCTGTTAGACTGCGATATTTGACACTGTTGGCTGTTAGACTGCGATATTTGACACTGTTGGCTTTTAGACTGCGATATTTGACACTGTTGGCTTTTAGACTGCGATATTTGACACTGTTGGCTTTTAGACTGCGATATTTGACACTGCTGGCTTTTAGACTGCGATATTTGACACTGTTGGCTTTTAGACTGCGATATTTGACACTGTTGGCTTTTAGACTGCGATATTTGACACTGCTGGCTTTTAGACTGCGATATTTGACACTGTTGGCTTTTAGACTGCGATATTTCGCCCATTGATGGGCGCTTACACCACACATTTTTACCCCCTGGTCATCGGGCTAATCTCATTCAAGCATGATCTCAGTTCCATGGGGAGTATGGTACGAGGTTGTTAATATAAACATGCCACAGCTATTTTTCACAATTTCCAACTCAACCCTCGCATGTACCCGGTTTTACTCTGGGTTGGAGGGAGGCAATGCGAGTTAATTAAGCACCGTACCGGAATAGGCAACTCTAGCACCTTCGCAGCCACTACCGCCAACCACAAGCAACAGCGGGCGAGCGCTCTGATCTCTAGCGAGCGCTCTGACCTCTAGCGAGCGCTCTGACCTCTAGCGAGCGCTCTGACCAATGTCGAGCGCTCTGACCTCTAGCGAGCGCTCTGATCTCTAGCGAGCGCTCTGACCAATGTCGAGCGCTCTGACCTCTAGCAAGCGCTGTGACCTCTAGCGAGCGCTGTGACCTCTGGCAAAAGCTCTGACCTCTAGCGAGCGCTCTGACCTCTGGCGAAAGCTCTGACCAATAGCGAGCGCTCTGACCTCTGGCGCAAGCTCTGACCTCTAGCGAGCGCTCTGACCTCTGGCGCAAGCTCTGACCTCTAGCGAGCGCTCTGACCTCTGGCGCAAGCTCTGACCTCTAGCGAGCGCTCTGACCTCTGGCGCAAGCTCTGACCTCTAGCGAGCGCTCTGACCTCTGGCGAACACTCTGACCTCTGGCGAACGCTCTGACCTCTATCGAACGGTCTGATCAATGTCGAGCGCTCTGACCAATGGCGAGCGCTCTGACTACTAGCAAGCGCTCTGACCACTAGCAAGCGCTCTGACCACTAGCAAGCGCTCTGACCACTAGCAAGCGCTCTGACCACTAGCAAGCGCTCTGACCACTAGCAAGCGCTCTGACCACTAGCAAGCGCTCTGACCTCTAGCAAGCGCTCTGACCACTAGCAAGCGCTCTGACCACTAGCAAGCACTCTGACCACTAGCAAGCGCTCTAACCACTAGCAAGCGCTCTGACCTCTAGCAAGCACTCTGACCACTAGCAAGCGCTCTGACCACTAGCAAGCGCTCTGACCACTAGCAAGCACTCTGACCACTAGCAAGCGCTCTAACCACTAGCAAGCGCTCTAACGACTAGCAAGCACTCTGACCACTAGCAAGCGCTCTAACCACTAGCAAGCGCTCTGACCTCTAGCAAGCACTCTGACCACTAGCAAGAGCTCTAACCACTAGCAAGCGCTCTGACCTCTAGCAAGCACTCTGACCTCTTGCGAGCGCTCTGAGTACTGGACTAGTCAGAGGCAATGGGGATGGAGAGTACGCACTTCTCTGAATCTTCCCGCTCCCACAAGGCTTTCTGAGGCCGTGCTGGAGAAGGGGGTGAACGCGTTGCGGGTGCTGTGGGGGTCACGAGAAAAGTTGGGCTGGCTGATGATTTCCGACACCCGCTCTGCCCTCCATCCCGAGGACAATGCCTTGACCTTGGTCAGGCTGAGCTTGGCACACGTCGCCACGGCGTCCGCGATTTTGACCTTTCGTGCCAGGGTCATCGGAGTCGCCTCCCTGGCGTCCTTGACATTGGGTGAAGTTTCCGTGGCCTGAGAGACGGCTCTCCCGGATCTGGGACTTCCTAGTTGGCCACCCTCCTCCTCAAGCTGCACAGCGACCTCTGTTGTCCTTCCCTTGTCTGGGTAGACTGCTGTCAGAAGCAGCGCATTCTCCACGTCTTCCTCTCTCGACGTTCCTGCTTCGATCCATCTGGCGAATTTTGCCATCAGTGAGCCGTTGCCTGCGATCTTCTTTGCTGCTTTCGTTTGTGCGTGCTGGTCTGCGTGTGGAACGCCAGTCTTTGCTTCTTCGGCAGTGCCATACTCATTGGTTGAAGACGTGACCACATTCGACAGGAACATGGTCGTGCTCTTGTCCTGTTGACTCACCAATGGACAAGAAAGGAATCCACCGCGATTGCAATCCGCCTCGACGGATCGCGTCACCTTGTGTGACTGTTCACGGGGCAGGCAGACCAGGTGGAAGGGGATGCTGATGGCGAGGTTCTCAGTGTCAGGGTTCAGGATGGCCGCCTGGTGGTGAGTAGGACAGAAAGCTGGTGCGGGCCTCCCCTCTGAGGCCAGAAACAGCGCTTCCCTCAGTTGCGACAGCGTGATGGGCCTGAAGTCCCCGGTCAGCAAAGACCCTTGGGTCCGTCTTGGGCTGGCACCAGAACCACGACGGGATTCTGGAAGCAACTTGCAAGCTGCAGGGATCTGGACCTCCCGCTGGTCGCGGCGAGACTGCTGTCCTTGAGCCGTGCATCCGGAGCCGACTGGTGAGGTTCGGCACTTGCCGTCAGAGTTCGGAAAGCTCGTGGCATCTGGATTTGTCGCGGTCAGTGGCAGGCTTCCGTCATCTTGCTCAAGCCCAACATTTTTCTGTTTATCTGAGCGGTTTTCACCTAGTGGATGCGCGTCCTTTTCCTTACAACAGTTGTGGGGGCCTTTTCGCTCGTTTGTCTCAGTGCCAGTTTTGGCGCCTGTCCCGCCGTTCTGTGACGAGGGGGAGAGGCTGCCAGTTGCCCCTTCGCCAGCTTCGGTGCCAGAGTGGCAGTTGTGGGCCTCCACTTCTGGAACGCACGCTTCATCGGCAGCTGTCCTTGCCGCTCTTTCCGTGCACGGCAACTCCGTGGGGACCCTACTGGCTGCATTCGGGGTCTTGCGTTCCTCGTTCCCGGACGTGGACGGTCCGGATTTTCCGCCAGAGGGCTTTTGCGCCATGGCGGCTGCGTACAGGGAGCTAATCCATGGCTTCCTCCATCGCGAATGGCCTGCTACGTCATGTCCGGTTCGCACTCCATCGTCACAGAAAGCTGACGTCACTCGCATTCACTCTCTCGTCGACTGTTCAGTTCAGTTCAGTTCAGCCTCTTAACCCTGAGATGGGTTGTTGAAGCACCACTGATGACTTTCGGACAATCTTCCTCCATCGATCTCTATCCTCTGTGGCTCGCTGTGATCAGCAAAGTTCAAGCCTGTCCACTCTTTGATGTTGTCTTCCCACTTCTTTCTCTGCCTGCCTCTCCTTCTCTAACCTGGTATGGTACCTTGCAGGATGGTCTTGGCCAGCCCACTGCCTCTTGACACGTGACCGTACCACTTCAGCTTTCTGCTTTTCACGATTGAGAGCAGGTCTTCGTACTGTCCAAATGCTCTCCTGATTCTGTTGCTGACTTCCTCATTCGTGACATGGTCTTTATATGCGATGTTCAGAATCTTGCGGTAGCATCTAATTTCCAGGGCTTGTATCCGTCTCTGTAGTTCAGATGTGAGTGTCCACGACTCGCATGCATACAAGAATACGGAGATGGCCAGCGTGCGCATGAGCCTGAGCTTCGACGCGAGAGTGATATTTCTGTCACGCCATATTGGCTTCAACTTTGCCAATGCTGCTGCTGTTTGTGCTATCCTGGACAGTAGGGCCTATCTCTGGTTTGGACCTAGTGAGCCACAAGTACGTGGAGCGAGCAGAATCACTGGGTGAAAGTAGAGGCTAAATGAATCCTCCAGTTGTGCCACCAAACACAGATGAGGCAACATACTTACTACTTATCTACTGCCCGTCGACCCTGGCAGGGTATGGGCCGCCAACCACTGCTCTCCACAGTCCTCTGTCCTGGGCTATCCTCTCTAGCTGGTTCCAGGTGTAGCCCATCTTAGTGGTGTTAGCCTGAAGGTCACGCCGCCAGGTGTTTCTTGGACGGCCTCTCTTCCGCTTTCCCTGGGGATTCCATCTCAGCGCCTGCCTGGTGATGTTGGTAGGCGGTTTCCGTAGGGTGTGCCCTATCCAGCCCCATCATTTCTTCCTGATTTCTTTTTCTACAGGAAGTTGGCGGGTCCTTTCCCAAAGGTTGGCGTTGCTGATGGTGTCGGGCCAGCGGAAACGAAGAATCCTTCTGAGGCAGTGAGGCAACATG